>SMJT01000172.1:251200-375515 GCA_004349715.1 Crucihimalaya himalaica | reverse complement strand
TTTTTTTTTTTTTTTTATGTGCGTCTCTGAATAACATTTGTATTTTCTATTGAAAATATCTAATAGGAGTCCCCACATCTACTTGTTTTTTAGTTGGCGAGACCCTTCAATCGTAATGTTATTTTCTTATGAAGAACACCCTTGTATTGGGATTTGTGGACCATTGATCATTTTCTAGGAATTTTTAATTAGAAAGAAATAATTTGATAACGTGGACATTCATTAAAAGAAAATAAGTGACTTTTAAGGAATTTGATGGAACCAGGATAGTGAGAAAAGAAAAGAATCAATCACGAACGAAGATTAAATTTTTAACTTCGATATTTTGGCAAAGCGGAAGAAATTAAAATAGAACTAGTAATCTGAGTAAAAAGCCAAACGTAGTGGCTCGCTTACGTATCGATACGGTAATGATAGGACTAAAGTTCAGGCCTGAGCTACACGTACACGTGACGTGTGTATGTAAATTAGGGAAAGTGCGCGCACCTCAAGGTACCGAATCACGGATCTCCTCCTGCTACTTCACTTTTTCTCTGCTTCCGTGCCCTTTATATTAGTGATTCACTTTCTTCGACTTCTATTATCTTTCTTTATCTGTCTATGCCTATTCTTGCGTCGTCCATATATATATATAGACAAACACAAATCATCAGTAACTCGACATTGTTTTCATTATCTTCTTAAAGGCGTTACATGACAACTCAACATAGAAAACTTGCTACATTTTTTCATTTGTTTATCAAGGAGAAGAATAAAGTGGAGATCTTTTCTAGTTCTATACAAGGCAGATATATCTTGTTCCTCATATGTACTTAAGAGAAGAAGCTTGATTCTATTTAGAGTTGTAACTTCTCTACTGGCTGATGTTCCATCTCTTATGTGTGGATTTGTCATCCTTCAAGCTGCTAAGAAGACCAACATATACCATCAGAATGATGCAAATTATTGGAACTACATATTTCATTACAAAAAGAATGAAACAGAACACCAAAATGCAAACAGCGTAACTCAAAATAATTACGAGATGGGACATACCTGTTGTGTCAAACTCGACTCTTTCTCCAGTTGCATATATGTTGTAAAAGAGAGCGGAAAGGAGATATAAAATTGCTGTAAGAAGGATAAATCCTTGGAAGGAGCCTAATAGTTCTACAAAGAAACCAGCTCCAACTGTACCAACTATTGCTGCCAATGTTCCAGCAGTAAGACACATTCCTATAACAATATCAAAAGGTGAATAAGAGTCCAAAGATTTTTGGTAAAATGTTTCAGATACCCTACATAATTTTGATTTATTATAAGGCCAATTCCGTCTCAGAAGTACAAAGTAGCTATCGGTGATAATTGAACCAATCCAATGTCTATTAAAGGATAATTAGAAAGTGTACCATGGAGAACGCCGGAATACTCTGGAGCAATTTCCTGAAACAAGAGGAAATAAATGTTAAAGATACTCAATATTTGTAGCGGGTTAAGTATGAATCACACGCTTGGGTACCTGAAGATTAATAAGAAACCCCAAATGGCTGAATGATTTAAGCCCAACAGCTAAACTAAGCCATGCTGATGCTACTAAAGGTTGTTTTGCTGTCGTTAGACCAATAAGAGCAATTCCAGGACCAATGAAACCAATGGACTGCCAAAACAAGAAATGAAATCCCCCAATCAGCAAAAGAAAAAAAAAGCTGAATGCAAACTTCAACGCCATTCTGATATGTATACAGAACTCTTCAGTCCGAGGGACTCCTTGATTGAATGAATCCTGTGACACAGGAATCACAAACCTGCATGATTTTTCGCGTTAAGGTGATGCTTGTACCACGCCGTATCAACCAGTCAGACCAAAAACCAGCAATGTATCCTGTTAAAGCCATCATACTCCATGGAACGGCACTAAACCAAGCAGCTTGTTTGAGGTTCACATGATATACCTGCGACACGATATTCTCTTTAACTTCTTTAAGACTACACGAACAAGATTCTATTTAGAATTTGTTGGTGATAGGGCCTTACTGAATTAAAGTATATGGGCATCCATGAAAGAATCACAAAGAAACCCTGGAAATAAGTCATTAAGTCAGTTCAATGAATTTCACCAAATAGGAAAACACCTGATCATAACTGTAAGTCACAGCGGTTGGTGCTAACAATTGCACTTCCACAAGAAATCCTCCTAGTAACAAGTTTCAAAGAGTTGAATTGAGAGGAATCTTTACACATACCCAGCTATGCATGGAATTTGCAACTATAACAGCCCAAGTCGGCATCTTGGAGAGAAGGCGTCCAAAAGGAGGTATTCCACCTGTGATGTATCGTTTGTTCTGCCTAGTAGATGTTTGCTGCTTTTGCTTTATATACTCAAGTTCAGACTTTGTAATCTGAGGATGTCGATCTGGTGCACTTGACGTTGCAGAGAGCCACACAAGCAACCAGAGGAACCCCGATAGCCCAAATATTACAAATGGTCCATATATACCGCCTTGAGACATAAGAATAGGAGACAACATGAGTCCTACAACATTCCCAAGTTGAAACCCCGCCATTGCAATGCCAACAGCTCTAGAACGTTCTGTTGGGGGAAACCATCTACATCAAAAGTACCCAATAAACCCTAGTAACCAGTTTCTGCTCGTTTTAAAATCATGAGTGTGCCTCTCACATTTGGAAACAATACTGAGAAACATAACTTCACTACCTCGCAACCATGTTGTTCATGCAAGGAAGAGCTACTCCTTCAGCAACTCCAACCATTGCTCTCGCAGCAAGCAGAGCCCACAAAGAAGTATCCGCAGCCCAAGGGGTAAGAAAAGTCGCCAAAGACCACAAAGCCACACCCCATGCCATGACTACTTTACCACCATAACGGTCCACCAACGTTCCCCCAGCTATTGGTGAAATTAAGTATCCCCATAGAAACGATGACTGCCAAAAGAAACATTCAAGAAACTATGAGACAAACGAGAACAATGAACGACTTAATACTGAATTTCCCGAAACAATCTATGAAGAAATTAAAAATCTTGAAAGAGTTAACCTGAACGATACCGGAAAACGATTTACTCCATCCACGAGAAAGCGAAAGAGGAACAATCGCAACGGACATCACAACACGATCCGCATTGCATAGCGCCAGAGCAAGCGCGAGCATCGCAACAACCTTCACTCTCTCCGACGTTATAAATTCCGAAAAATCAGGTTGCGCAGTCACCTCCGGCTCCGTTGCCGTCTCTTCCGGCGTACGGCCACCATCGCTGCAAGACACTCTTAATCGATGACGCGGCATAACACATAGATCCACGGAAGTGTTTCCGTCGACTCTCAAAGATCCTACGCCTCTCCCGGAGCAGAGTAACAACTTTTTCCGGCGATCTCGCTCCGACAACGACGGAAACCTCAGTGTAGGTAAGTTCGAAGTCAAGATTGCTCGATCTCCATGGATTTTTAGAGCGTTTCGATTATGGAAGTCTATTGAAGATTGTATAGAGAGAGAGTAACACATTTTCACCTATCGGAACTGCTTCTTAGTGCTTAGTCCGGTAAGTGAAGAAGAAGACGAAGAAGAAGATGCTCGCTCTGTGGTGTGACTGTTTGTCTACGGATTGCAATAGCCAAAATCGCGTGACACATCCGTATCGTTTTGGGCCCATTAACATTTAAGAGGCCCATATTTTTGGGATTCATAATTAGCATGATTAGTGAAATTTAATTTAATTTTTTTATTATTAATCATAATGTATAAGGAAGATATAAGAAACGAATCAAACATCGTGGTAGTATCGAAAAAACAGAATACAAAAATCAATAGTTAGGGCTTTGCGAGCAAGATGATCAGCGAATGCGTTACAATCTCTGTTGAAGAATTGGATAGTTTTGATATCCAGTTTATAGTTAAAATTATTTTTTATGATAAAAATGTTAGAAATTAAGTTGGAAGTCAAGGTAACTTTTTCAACTTTTATTTTGTTTCAATTTGATTCATACATGTCTTAAATAAATAAATAAAAGTCTTAGACTTACCGTATTGTTCTTAACTATACAAATGTTAGTGTATAGTATTTCTTTTATCCAAAAAAAAAAACATTGGTGTTTGAACAAAAATTCTTAAGAGTATTCCTTATTTTTATAATATCTTACTCTCATTATGCCTTGGAAAAAAAAATGTCAGTCACTGTATCTGGAGGAACACGTGGAAGATTCCAATTTTACCAGAAAAATGAGAACAATTACAGTAGATCTGTATATGTCGACAAAAAGAAAAAGGTATAAATAGTAATAACATAAACACTGTTTGGCTTCGGGACTTACTAATGTTTTTTTTGAAGAACACAGTCTCTTCTTTTGGGAACTTGTCTTAGATCCGAATCTCTATGTTACTTGTGTTGTCCATTTAAATTGTAGTCCTATTTTCGATAGATTCCCTGAAAATTCGTAATTATTTCATATAATATTTATACAAATTACTAATTAGTATTAAAACAAAAACCACCGAATTATAATTATTAAAACAAAAATTCCATTCAAGATAAACCTCTATTTAATCAATGAAATATAAAAAGTTGACTTTGACCTATTGATTTGGAAGGGAATCCAACGAGTTGACACTCACATAAGCGGCCAAATATCGACAGTCGGTTATGTAACCTTCTGTTTAGTTGGTAATATAATTGTTTGAAAAGTTATATAAAAAACATACATCAATTTATTTTTGTTTTAAAAAAGATATTTGATTAGGTGAAGAATAAACGACATATTTTTTTTGCACCATATGTTAAAAGTACGGTATTTAAAACATCCCCAACATATTTCTTCATTTTTTACTTTGAAAAAAATTAATTTATTTTGGAAATATATATAATTTACTCAATTCTTGAATACAATAATGAATTACAAAACTACAAATGTGGAGTAAAAATTGGAAATCTCAACATACTTTGGTTTTAGTCTCAAGTCAATACATAGAAATACACCAAACTTCTTATATTTGATATACCAATACGCATTTGATTAGAATCAAAATCTCTAAACTTAGAGTTTTTTGCTGCTTTTGTTAATTTTTATTCTTAAATTTATCAAATTAAAAATTACCGAGGTCATATTATATATTACAAATAAATATATCAAAATAATTTTTATAAAACTAATTATATTAAATCTATTGTTCAGTCTAGGTATATTGATAGGTTTATTGTACATATACAATAAATTTTTTAGTTATTATTTGTATGTTGACAAAAAGAATTAGGGGAATAAAAATTAAAAAAACAGTATGTGAGAAAATTTAAGAGACTTTTAAGATTTTTAAATAATTAAAATGTGATTGACAAAACTCAGACCTTTAAAACTTAAAAAAAAAAAAGTAAAAGCCTTAAGAATCTCCACCCATCATTCCTTAGCTTTTATATGTTAATAGATTGGGTTAAGTCCTATAATAATAATAGAAGTTCAAACTAAGTTGAAGAAAAAACAAAGAGCACAAAAGTATTAGTGGTGTTGACCATGGTTAGTGAGTTCAAATATAATTGCTCAAAACAAAATGAACTACAAATAGGATTTTTTTTTGGGTCAATAACTACAAATAATGGTTCATATAACTAAAATATCAATCACATTTATCCGGGGTCATGTATCCTACAACATGGGTCCGTCAGTGGTCATAGGGTTTAGTCTCGGAGGAGATCCTGTTATTCTCCAGCATGCCGCCAGCGTTCATCTTTGATGCAGTCATCGATTCTCCCGAGAGTTCATAATTACAGTTCGATCCTCTTTTTTTTTTTTCTCAAACTGAGAGGTCCATCGTTTTGTACAGACAAACGGACAATCGATATTGTGTTGAAGGTTTAAAATCTATTTCAATTTTATTAGGTTGTAATGTAACATTCCGAGTAGTCCATCGAAGTATTTATAAATCAATTTTAGATGAAAATAAAAAGGAGGAGATGTATGTGAGTGTGACCTAGAACAGAAAAAAAATACTTAACAAACAGTATAAAACTGAAGAAAAGGGGTTTAAGGAAGTTAAATTCCATATTTGACCCTACAAACAACACTATCATCGAGCCTACAAACAACACTATCATCGAGTAGACTGAACCATCAAACTTCACTCTCGCACTCTCTTAAGTCACCGCCGCACGCAAGCTAATCAACGAACCATTCTTCAGCAATGGCTAACGTCAAACAAACCAATCGCCGTCGTTCGTTTTCCTTATGCCACCGTCACCCTACCGCTAAGCCAACCAGCGGTTTCTGCGCTTCCTGCCTCCGTGAACGCCTCGTCACCATAGAAGCTCAGTCTTCTTCTCCCGCCGCCGTTCAGACTCCTGAGCTCCGTCGTATTCGATCATACTCCGTTCGAAACGCTTCCGTAGCTGTTTTGGAGCAGCCGCGACGGAGATCGTGTGACGTTAGGTCAAGCGCAAGCTCTCTACACGATTTGTTTGTCGATGATGACGAAGAACGGTTGGATAGTTCGATTCAGAAGCCTCTGGTTCCGGATTTGAAAGAGGAAGAAGAAGAAGAAGGAGTTTACGACGATGGAGAAGATATCAAAGGTTTTGATGAAGGCAAGCCGAGGAAGATTGTCGAAGAAGAAGGCATAGAGAACAAGACGATGAAGGAGTTTATAGATCTAGATTGGGGAAACCAAATTAAGAAGAACAATGGCACAGATTTGAAGGAAATAGCATCGGTTTTGAGCAGGAAACTGAAGATTTTTTCATTGAATCATCAGAAGGAGAAGAGAAAAGATGAACAATCAGATTCTAAATTCGCCGGAAATGTGAATGGCCGTCACTCTTGTGATGTAGATCCTAGATTGTCTTTTGATGGAGGTAGGATCTCGTTTGAGAAACCTAGGGCTTCATGGGATGGATGCTTGATTGAAAAATCATATCACAAGTTGACGACATTGTCTACTGTAACGGAAGATGCTAAAGCTAAATGTGGTGTTGAAGAAGAAGAAGAGAAGAGTCCTGGTGGGACAGTTCAAACGAAGAATTATTACTCGGATTCTCGTAGAAGAAGAAGCTTTGATCGATCAATTTCGATTAAGAAACATGGATTGCTTGAGGTTGATGAATTAAGAGGTATATCTAACGCAAAGGTATCACCTGAAACTGTTGGTTTGTTTCATGGTGCTAAGTTATTGGTTACAGAGAAGGAACTTAGGGATTCTAATTGGTATTCGATAAAAAATGTCAAACAAGAGAGTAAAGAATTAGTTTCTAAAGGAAAGATTTGTATTGGTGCTGGTGAAGGGAAGAAGCAGGATGGTGTAGAATTAAAGAAACCTAGAAAGAAATGGCCAAAGGGATGGAACATTTGGGGACTGATACAGAGGAAAAACGAGACGAAGAATGAAATCAAAACCGAGCAAAGTTTGAAACTTGAAGGAAATGCAGTTGAGGGTTCTTTGGCTGAGTCTCTGTTAAAGCTTAGGAGAGTAGGTAAAGGAGAAACCAATGGTGGTGTTAGTGAGAAGCTTTTGAAAAGCTACAGCGTAAGCGCGAGAAAGTCTTGCGATGGTGTCTTTAGTGGTGCTAATATTTTCAGTGGCTTTGAAGGTGGAAGAAGCTCCTGTGATGGTCTGTTTCATGGATCTATTAACAGTGCTGAGGTTGGAAGAAGCTCATGTGACGGATTGGTTAATGGCATTGAGGATAAACAAAATCATCATCTACTCCAGACTAACGCAAATGTTAGTACGTGCGGCCGAGAGAAACTTGAGAATAATTTGTTTAGATTCTATATGACTCCGGTAAGGAGCCATAAGACTAGCAAATCCGGGAAGAGTAGGCTGAAGAATTAGTTTGATCTGACATTTGTGTTAACTCTTGAATACGCTGTTGTAATTAGCAACTAATGTATTTGTTACTTCGGTCTATAGATAAGTGAACTAAGATTCTATTGCAATCCTGTTCATAGTCATACTGTTAAGACTCCTTATATCACATCAACAACAATATTTGTTTTCTTCTCTTATCTTACTCATAAAAGCACATCAACAATACATTGTTTTCTAGAAATTGTTTGCTTGTACAAATTCGACATTGCGTGTAATATATGTCATAAGATACATCCCCAATGTTGTGGTACATCAATGAGACTGGTGAAGTTGCACTGGTTTTGAATTGAGACTGAAACCAAAAGGGAACAATGGGTCATACGAATTGGAATGAGCATCTAGTGGCAAATGCTCAACGCGTTTGAACCAGCTCACAGGTAATTTCCCGTTGAAGTCATAATCTCCAAAAATAACGTCAGCCATCCCTTGCCCTTCTGTTCCAGGCAGCCAAGCAGCAACCAGAGCCTCCGTCTTTTCAAGAACTATCTGCTCCAAAACCACAGGTCGTCCTGAGATCACGATCACCAGAGTCGGGATTTTCTCCGCGACTGCGGTGACAATGTCGCTACCATTAAAAGGTATTATGAGTTCCGAATTATCCCCCATTGTCTCTGCATAGGGCGGTTCCCCGACTGCAACAATGGCGTAAGAGAATCCTTCAGTCGAGGCTAAGGTTTCCTTTGATGGAGTTTTCTCGTAGATCACTTCGGTTTTATCTCCAACTACTGCTTTTATGGCATCCAAAAGCGTCGTGCCTACATTTCAGACAGACATAGATTCATGTTGATTAACTTTTCAACAGCACCTAATAGCCCTCTGCTAAATAAGAGTCCCTTTCCAAACCAAATAGCAATCGCTTTAGTTACCGATTGTGATCTTGCCGCTTAGACCAAACCATGTCTTTGTCCATCCTCCGCACTGATATCCAAGATCATCTGCGTGAGTTCCAGTGACAAGAATCCTCTTGGCTTTGCGATCTAGTGGCAGAAACGGTTTATCAGCATTTTTGCCATTCTTTAACAGAACTAACGACTTTCTAACTGCTTCCTGCGCCAATTCACTATGTTCCTGCACACATGGAAAAATCTTAGAAATAAGGGCAGCACTCTGGTGTAATGGCATTCAGTACAAGAGAGCTCACCTTGCAACCAACAGTAGGCAACAAAGATCGATCAGTGAGAGGATGTTCGAAGAGACCAGCAACAAATTTCACTCTGAGTATTCTTTCAACAGCATCATTGACCCGAGCCATCGGTATTTCCCCTGACTCTACCAGATCTGTCATGTCCTGTATGAACTGTTCGTACTTGAATGGTACCATCACCTGCAATAACATTGATTACATAATCTTCGCTCCTTCAATCATTCAAGATGATGAAAATCATTTTTCAAGCTGAAATATTTCGCCGGGTTTCAGAATCTACCATGTCAATGCCAGCATTGACCGCAGTTTTAACGCAGTTGCGGTAGTTTGATCCCTGAGGGTCACTAAGCCGGTCCAAACCTTCCCAGTCTGAAACTAGAAATCCCTGGTAAAACATATAAACAAGAAAACAAGCTTAATGCATACAGTTCTAGCTTCTTTCTATTTTTCATTGGTACTCAATTAAGTTTTGCACCAACCTTGAAACCGAGTTTATCCTTGAGAATTTCTGTCAAGAGAAAACGGTCAGCGTGGAGTCGAGTTCCATTCCAACTGGAGTAAGACGCCATAACCGTGGAGACTCCCTGAGCAAGACACTTCAGATATGGAGGAATATGTATCTTCTCTAAGTCTTCATATGACGTGATGGTGTTCCCTTCATTTATGCCCTTGTCGGTACCACCATCTCCAACAAAGTGTTTGGCGCACGCGACGACATTGTTTCTATAACCGAGTGAACAAAATCCATGAGACATGACATCAAATCTACTAAAGACCAAAACCAAACCACAGTGTAGTGATTAATTTGATACCTTCCTGCAACAAAAGGGTAACCATTGGGGTGTTCTTCTGGTGGCACGCCTTGTAGGCCCGAGACAAGCGAAGTCATCTCGCAGACAATTCCAGGATCTTCTCCATAACACTCATAGCATCGTCCCCATCTCGGATCTCTCAAGACCTGTAAGAAAGACAAAATAATCTCATTCAAAATTTACAAATCATTATGTTCAATTTCAGTAGTTAGGTTTACATATATAAAAAGGACTTAGACTTACAGCCACACAGGGAGCAAACGCCCAGTGAGCACCACTAGCCCTTACTTCAAGTGCAGTTGCAGCTCCAATTCTTCTGACCAAATCTGCATCTCTGCAGAGTTACCACAAGAACTACCAGTGTTATCACATTAATAACAGCCAAACACAGCATGGCTGCAATAGAAGCACCGATCTTGAACACAATCAGATTCTAATCACAACTACTGCAATATTACTACTATTACCTTGTAATCAGGAGCTAATTGAAGCTAATCAGAATTTCAAATTGGTGAATAGGTTCGGTTGAATCCAGTCGACAAGGCAAGTTTCATCAGAAAGACAAAAACAGAACAAATTAACCAAGACCAATACCATTACAGAGCACAGTCCAAAATGTCAAATTCAACAGCTTTACGACCTATATATCTCTTTTTCTCCCCTCTTTGGCGGAATTTGGAGTTTGCTTATGGTAATCGGGAACAAACCTGGTAGCTCCGAGACCGATGTTGTGGGGGAAGACGGTGGCGCCGTAGACATTGTTGTTGCCGTGGACAGCGTCTGTGCCGTAGATGATTGGAATACCCAAACGCGACGCTAACGCTGAACGCTGAAAACCGTCGATCATATCAGCCCAATCCGACGACTTAGCATCCTCGAACGGCACACTCCCTCCGGCGTTTAGTACACTTCCTGTAACACCAAATCCATAAACCATTACTGATTTTGGTAAAGTTATATTCCGATAATCGAAAAAAAGAAGATGAGAAATGATGTGTGTGTACCGATGAAGAAATCTGTAAAGGCGGCGGGAGAAGCGACTCTGCGTTCGATTTGAGTCATCTGACCGATCTTCTCCGGCAAAGTCATGCGAGAGAGAAGGTCCTCCACACGCACCTCCACTGGCGCGTCTGGGTTCTTGTAAACGCATGAAGACTTCTCCTTGACTACCATTTTCTTTACTCTTCTTCTTCTTCTTCTTCTTCGTTGTAGTTGTTGTGCCACTTCTCTTTATCTATGAAAAGATGAGACTTGGCACATTGATTTGGACAGTCCACCCAAATGGTTAATTAATTGCTTAAATAAAATTACATCCATTTGATTATTGTTAATTGAACTCGTGGTTTCATACTTCATAGTGATAATCACACGTAAAAAGGTTTAAAAAAACTTTATATTATCTACTTATCTATGTAATTTTCTTATTATACTTTTACATATTTTAGAATTAAACATGTTAGGTACTTAGGTGTTGAAAAAAAGAGTAGACAAACCAAGAACTAATACTTCTTCAAGGTTTTTTTATGGAAAAATCCTATAATTAATCCGCACATTTTTAAATAAAACACTTTTATTACACAATCCTTAATCAGACAGGTGAAGTTAAACCAGTAAACCGGAATTGGAAGTGAGACCGAAACCAAGAGGAAACAAAGGGTCATACGAATTAGTATCAGCGTTTAGCGGCAACTGCTCTACGCGTTTGAACCAGCTCACTGGTAACTTCCCTCTGAAGTCATAATCTCCAAAAATGACATCAGCAATCCCTTGCCCTTCAGTTCCAGGGAACCAAGCTGCAACCAAAGCCTCAGTCTTTTCAAGAACCGTTGGCTCCAAAACCATTGGCCTTCCTGAAAACAAAATCACTAGAGTCGGTATTTTCTCCGCAACTGCGGTTATAATGTTGTTACCGTTGAAAGGTATTGTGAGTTCCGAGTTATCGCCTTTCATTTCTGCGTATGGAGCTTCCCCCACTGCAACAATGGCGTATGAGAAGCCTTCACTCGAGTCTAAGGTTTCTTTTGTTGGAGTTTTCTCGTAGATCACTTCGGTTTTGTCTCCAACTGTTGCTTTTATGGCATCCAAAAGTGTTGTACCTACATTTCAAAACAAAAACATATGTAAGTAATTAAAATCAACTTCTCCAATATCTTTTAAATGGCGTCTGTGATTGGAATTTGATTTCACTACCAATAGTGATTTTGCCGCTTAGACCGGATTTAATCTTTGTCCATCCTCCACACTGATTTCCAAGATCATTTGCGTGCATTCCAACCACTAGAATCCTCTTGGCATTGCGGTCTAATGGCAGAAATGGTGCATCAGCATTTGTACCATTCTTTAGCAAAACTAAAGACTTTCTAACCGCTTCACGTGCCACTTCTCTATGTTCCTGCACTTGTGGTAAACAGAGTCAATCATGCTCTCATACATCTTACAATAGTGGTGACAACTATAGAGACCACACCTTGCAGCCAACAGTTCCCAACAAAGATCGGTCCGTGAGAGGATGTTCAAATAGACCAGCAACAAACTTCACTCTGAGTATTCTTTCAACAGCATCATTCACCCGAGCCATCGGTACTTCCCCTGACTCCACCAGATCTTGCATGTCCTGTATGAACTGTTCGTACTTGAAAGGTACCATCATCTGCAATAACATTGATTTACAAATTTCGTCTCTTATAATCATTCAAGACAGATAAAATCATTCATTACCATGTCGATTCCAGCATTAACCCCGAGTTTGACGCAGTTACGATAGTTTGAACCTTGTGGCTCGCTAATCGTCTCCAAACCATCCCAGTCTGAAACTAGAAATCCCTGGTAACAAAAAAAAAACAAAGTAAATTAAACGAGCTCAATGCATACACCTCTAAGCTTAATTCGATTCTTTTTTCCATATTCAATCAACCTTGAAACCGAGTTTCTGTTTGAGAACTTCCGTCAAGAGGAAATAGTCGGAATGGAGCCTACTTCCATTCCAACTGGAAAAAGAGGCCATAACGGTAGACACTCCCTGAGCAATACAATTTAGATAGGGAGCAACATGTATTTTCTCCAATTCTTCATATGACGCAATGGTGTTCCCTTCGCTTAAGCCCTTATCGGTACCACCATCTCCAACAAAGTGTTTAGCACACGCGACCACATTGTTTCTAACACCAAGTTAACAAATCAATGAGATATGAAAGAAGCCTATTATAGTGTTTATATATAGTATGTACCTTCCTGCTATATAAGGGTAACCGTTAGGGTGTTCTTCGGGTGGCTTGCCTTGAAGGCCCGAGATAAGCGAACTCAACTTACATACAATATTAGCAGCTTCACCATAACTCTCATAGCATCGTCCCCACCTTGGATCTCCCAAGACCTGTGAGTAAACAACATTTCGGACCTTATTTTACAAATCATTATCCCAATATTTCAACAATGTGTAAGGGACTTACGGCCACGCAGGGAGCAAACGTCCAGTGAACGCCACTGGCCCTTACTTCAAGTGCAGTTGCAGCTCCAATTCTCCTGACCAAATCTGCGTCTCTATCGAGTAACCACACAAAACTACAATTGTTATCAACAACAACCAAACACGGTAGATGAACAGATCTAAAACACAAATAGATTCTAATCATAGCTACTACTACTGTGTGATCAAAAGCTAATTGAAGCAAAATCATCAGAAACTCCTACTAAAACATCAAATTCTTGTGGAAAACGAACAAAAAAATCCGAATTTGATTGAAACTTAACAAAAAAGATTCAAACTTGTCAAATTCAAAAGCTTTAAAACGTCTTAAACACTTAACAAAAAAGATGCAAACTTTTAATCAAATTCAAGGTTAATCAAACCTGGTAGCTCCGAGACCAATGTTATGGGGGAAGACGGTGGCGCCGTAGACGTTGTTGTTGCCGTGAACGGCGTCAGTGCCATAGATGATTGGAATTCCCAAACGCGACGCTAACGCTGAACGCTGAAAATCGTCGATCATATCCGCCCAATCCGACGACTTCGCGTCCTCGAACGGCCAACTTCCGGCGCCGCTCTGTACACTTCCTGTAAACCGAAAGTCATAAAGGTTTCAAAAGTTTTAACTTTTATGTTTCGAAATCGAAAGAAAGGACAAAGTTTGGTTCATTGACCAAAACAAAGGTCAGTGGTTTGTGTATATTATTACCGATGAAAGAATGTGAAATGACTTGAGGAGAAGCGACGGCACGTTCGATCTGAGTCATCTGACCGATCTTCTCCGGCAAAGTCATGCGAGAGAGAAGGTCCTTCACACGCGTCTCCACTGGCGCGTCTCGGTTCTTGTAAACCCATGAAGACTCATCAGTCTCTGCCATACTCTTCTTTTGTCTATTTCTAACCACTACACTTCTCTTTATCTAGCCGGAGGACATGTCACGCACACTCTTGTTTCGCCACTACACTCGAATGTGTAATTAATTGTTGTTTAATCTCGTACAATAATTGGGAGCTTCGTGACATGATCATCAATAAAGGAGGCCTCTTCCCATTAAATGTGCATATCAGTAGTATTCACTTATGTAAGTTTCGCTATATCTTTCAAAATGGTCCTTGACCTTTACATTTCAAATTGATAAAACACTCTTTTCTCAAATTAATCAGTCAGATATTTCATATTTTTAAAAAATATCGAACAACAAACTGTTCAAACATACTCTATTTCATATTTTAAGTATATATATTTTTTTAATTATATTAATACTTTATAAGATAACTCGTTACTTTTAAAATTACAAATTCTACCCACCTTTTTTTAAATATGTTTTTTAATCAGTAAATCAATTATATTATATCATAAATGTATTACATGATACATAATATATAAAACCATTCAAATAATCATTGAACCAAATAAGTAAATTGAACAAAATTTCGATGAAGAAGTGGAAGTAACAAAGCTTCCCAAACGAAAGTCTTATAGGCAACATATGAAATTTGTTAAGTCCCCTTTTTATATACTCGTAAAAACCTAACATTTTATAGATGAAACTCCCAAATGCTTTCCGCATCATTTGAATTAAACGAACACATTGATATGTTGATTGAAATGCCTTACCCATCGTTGCCGATTAGTGACTATGATTAATTTTGTTTATAAAAAAGGTTTGAATATATCGTTTGGGTGCCAGAGTATTTTGGTGAGATTTTGGTGAAAATATGTAACCGGCCACGACAAATGAAAAAGTTAATACGCTTATAAAATTACAATGAAATTTGATTTTAAAAACCGTTTAAAATAGTTTATTATGAAGCATTAAGCATTTTTTCCTATCTAATATATCTATCTCCTACTTTCAAATGTTTTCACACAATAAAAAGGTTTAGGTTAATTAAACAAATCACATTATCTTTCAAAACAATATGTGAACGTAAATCTAAAACAAAAGCGGATGAAACAAAACTTGCGCGTATGCGCAGATACTCACCTAGTGTTGTATAATATATTCGATGTTGAGATTTTTTTTTAAGTGCTCTGAATTGGACAAAGGTTATATAATATTGGTTGTTGGAATTTTTCTAAGTGATCTGAATTGCGCACATGTTATATATTTATTGGCTGTTGAGATTTTTTAAAGGGCTTTGTATGGACACATGTTATATAATTATTGGCCGTTGAGATTTTTCTAAGTGATCTGAATTGTACACATGTTATATAATTATTGGCCGTTGAGATTTTTTTAAGTGCTCTAAATTGGACACATGTTATATAATTATTGGCGGTTGAGATTTTTCTTACTCACCTAGTGTTGTATAATATATTCAATGTTGAGATTTTTTTTAAGTGCTCTGAATTGGACAAAGGTTATATAATATTGGTTGTTGGGATTTTTCTAAGTGATTTGAATTGCGCACTAGTTTATAATTATTGGTTGTTGAGATTTTTGTAAGTGTTATGTTATATAATTATTAGCTATCGAGATTTTTCTAAATGATTTGAATCGCTCACATGTTATATAACTATTGGATTTCGAATTTTTTTTTAAGTGTTCCGAATTGGACACATGTTAGACCAGCTGAGGTTAGAACAAGAATCAGCTTTTCAAACAACACAGTTATGAGAATCTTTAGGAAACACTAATAAGAAAAGAAAGAACCGTAGAGTTCGAAGAAATAACTTTAATTTTCTCATTATTTACAAGGAGTGCTTAAAGGTGTATTTTATAGTCATCCTCTATACGATCGTTACTTGACACCTATCTTTATTATCATCATTACCTATGAATCGTAAAACATCAAATCTATTATGAAGTACGAAGTTTGATTCGTGCATATTTTCTCCACTAACAACTAACTGCCGTACATCGCACGTTTATGGCATCATGGTGAGAAAAGTTGTTGATGGGCTTGTGCGTATGGTTTCATAACGGTAAGACGTCATTTTTATAACGAATTTAAGCGTTTTTGCTTAAATAAATACGAATTTTTTGTTGAGTCAAAAAATATACAAATTTTAAGTTGATTGAGCCAATTTAAGTACAAAAAGTCAACTTTAACAGTATTCCAACGTTGACTTTTCTGCACTTAAATTGGCTCAGTCAACTTATAGTTCGTATATTTTTTTGCTCAACAAAAAGTTCATTTTTATTTTAGAAAAAATGTGTAAGTTCGTTATTAAAATGGTCATTTCCTTTTTTCAGTTAACTATTTAATATTAAATTTTATTTAAAATTATCTATAATTTTTCACTTATATAACTACTAAAATATAGAGTAATTTTTAAGTAAAATGACCACACATAAATATATATCATATTTTCATTTAAAAAATGTCTCAAATACTATAAAATTAATTATATTTAACTAAGGCTCCGGTAAAAATAATTGTTACAATTTTATATTGTTACATTGTTTTAGAGTATGAATATAATTTTACGATGATATGCTAAAGAGTACATACTATACATTATATTTAAATTTTAAATTATTTTTGCTAGATAATCTTTGCAACCTTATCAACATCATACAACCATATTATAATTTAAAATCAAGTTATATCTATGGAAATGGTTGTGTCAATTTTGTATTTGGTTATATTTTTTGTATCACATTATCATTTGTATGAACGGAATTCTTCAAATTTCCTAAATGTTTCCAGATAAATGCTTTCGTCACATGAAAATATAACAACAATATTTTTACTGGAAAACTAGTTAAATATAATCAATTTTATAGTATTTGAGACATTTTTTGGTTTATATTTATGTGTGATCAATTTACTTAAAAATAATTTTATATTTTATAGTTATATAGGTGAAAGATTATAGCTTATTTTAAATAAAATTCAATACTATATAGTTAATTGAAAAATAGAAAGTGACTATTTTAATAACGAACTTACGCGTTTTTGCCAAAAATAAATATGAACTCTTTGTTGAGCCAAAAAAAAATACAAATTTGAAGTTGACTGAGCCAATTTAAGTACTGAAAAAGTCAACGTTGAAAGCCAATTTAAGTATAGAAAAAGTCAACGTTGAAATACTGTTAACGTTGACTTTTTGTACTTAAATTGGTTCAGTCAACTTAAAATTTGTATATTTTTTTTGCTCAACAAAAAATTCGTATTTATTTTGGTAAAAACGTGTAAGTTCGTTATTAAAATGACAATTTTTCTGTTTCATAATGGTGATGTGATTCTGATAATGTGTTAAACACCTCTTCTACATATAAACAAAATACTGCATATATCTCTTTCATAAAAGTATTGTTTCATATATATATTTCTTGTTTAAATTTACTGAATTTAATAAACTATCAATTATAAACTTTATTACAAGATAGATATGACTACATGTCAACTTTGATTATACGATATATATGTCAAGTTACAACTGTAAACCATCTTCTAAGAGAAAATTTCAAAGAATATTTTTCTGTTATACGGAGAAAGCATAAATGTATTTCTCATTTCATATTATTCAAATCAGTATGCGATATGGAAACAATTATTTAAAAAATTTAAGCGCGAAAAAATAACGTTTTCGTGCGGGTGTTTCCATATATAAAAGAAGACTATCTTTTTTTATTAAAAAATAGAAGAAAAAGAAGACTACTTTTTGAAAGATTCATGAACTAATATACATTTGGATAAACTTAAAACTTATCAAGACAACGTAACATTTATTAGACCTGTGTTCATCCTTATAGATAGATAATCTTACAACTCTTCCTGTCCACATCTCCTAAATCAACACAAGTAGTCATGTTTGGGATTCTAGGGTTTAACGTCGCCATGGGAAAACAACAGACGCGAGTCTCCCGCCCAAGCAAGTCCCCAAGAGAGAGCTCGAAGGAGATCCCATTTGATCTCTTGATTGGCATATTCTCAAGACTGCCAGCGGAAGACGTTGCGAGGTGTCGTTGCGTATCCAAGTTATGGTCCTTCGTGCTGCGTCGTCCAGAATTCACCCAACTGTTCCTGAAAGTTTCATCGGCTCAACCTCGTATATTATTCAGCTTCCTATACAACGGTAGGCGGATCTTCTACTCCATGCCTCAGGAGCTAGATCCAGACGGCAGCTACAACTCTCCTATATCTCCTCATTACCATATGCATTTCCCTAAAGGTTTGGGTTATGACGAAGAGATTTGTCCCCCTATACATGGCTTGGTCTGTACCAAATCTACGAAGCCGATGATCTGTAACCCTAGCACAGGGGAGTACATATCTTTACTCAAAGCGACTACCAATAGTATCGAGATGATATCCCTTTTTGGGTATGATCCTGTCGACAAACTATACAAGGTATTGTGTGTGTCTGATGATTACGTATGTCGTGTTGTAACATTAGGAACGAGTGAAGTGACCTGGAGAAGGGTCGAATGTTCGATACCCCATCAAACTTTAGATTCTGAGATATGCATAGATGGGATGTTGTATTATTTAGCTGCGGGTAATGAAACTGATCAAACACATCATATGATAGTTTGCTTTGATGTTAGATTTGAGAGGTTCAAGTTTCTAGCTGTGGGGTTAAATATTGAGCATCCAGTTCTGATAAATTACAATGGTAATTTGGGCGTAATATGGAAAAAACCGTATGGTATAGATACTATTGAGCTGCGGGTTCTAGAGGATGCTGATGAAGTGAAATGGTCGAGGACGGTCTACATATTGCCATCTTATTGGAATATTGTAGCTGCAAATACCGACCCAATAATTGTCGGGATGACCAATGGAGGTGAAATTGTGTTGTCGACATACTCTCGTGAGGATCCTCCCTACGTGTTCTACTTCAATCCAGTGAAGGATAATGTGGTAAGAGTTGAAATCGATTTCGAAATTAATACAGCTTTGAGTTGGAAGTGCTCAGATATGGCGACAGTTTTAAACCATGTAGAGAACGTAGAGATTATGGGTTGGGACATCATACCATAGCTATGTAGCTTGCCTCCTATATAAGTTTTGGGCTCATAGATACATCGTTGCATCCATCTTGTATCAATGTTTGTTTGTTTGTTTTTTGGTTAAAAAGTATCAATGTTTGTTGTAAGCTACGTATGTTTAAGCTATTTGAACTTTTTCTCTTCATGAGCAACCATCTTTGTCTTCGTGAATTTTACTGTCAGTTTTATATAATTAAACAAAGAATTTGATCCATAGTCTGTTGAATCTCGTACAAGCCAGCTTATCTGAAAGAGAGGGCACACATGTTTATTTCAACAAAAACATACAAAAATTCGTTCTTTCACTTTGAAACAATGTATTTTCATCATTCATTTTCATCTCACCATCAAACAGTTAACGAGGAATATATATGTTCTTTTGTTTAAAGGGATTAACATAAACCAATAAAATTGGAATTTTATATTTTCATAAATTTCACAAATGAAAAAAAAATAGGATTTCAATTTTGGATCAATTTCTTTTTCTTTCTAGTTTCCATTTATTGCCAAAAAAGAAAATAGGAAATTTGTAGAACAGTTTCTTGTCGTACAAGAAACAAGATAATCACAGAAGCATCACTCCAAGTATTGCTCTGGACTCTTTAAAAATAGAAATTTACAAACGCCACTCATACTCCATCATATCAAATATCACACTTTCACACATTTCATCAGACCGGTGAAGTCAAACCGGTTTCGAGTTCTTGCCTGAATTGTAGTTCAGACCGAAACCAAGAGGAAACAATGGATCATTCGAATTGGCATAAGCGGTTAAGGGCAACTGGTCAACGCGTCTGAACCAGCTCACTGGTAACTTCCCCTCGAAGTCATAATCTCCAAAAATGACATCACTCATCCCTTGCCCTTCGGTTCCAGGCAGCCAAGCAGCGACCAGAGCCTCAACCTTTTCAAGAACCGGTGGCTCAAGAACCATAGGCCGTCCTGAGAACAAGACCACTAGAGTCGGGATTTTCTCTGCAACCGCAGTTACAATGTCGTTACCGTCTAAGGGTATTATGAGTTCTGAGTTATCTCCCAATGTCTCTGCGTAGGGAGGTTCCCCCACTGCAACAATGGCATAAGAGAAGCCTTGACCCGAGGCTAAGGTTTCTTCCGTAGGAGTCTTCTCATAAATCACTTGGGTGTTTTCTCCAACTACTTCTTTAATGGCATCCAAAAGCGTCGTGCCTGCATTTTCAGATCAAAATAGATACGTTCCGATTAAATTTCCAACAACATCTACTAGCATCTGCGATTGAAGTCGCTTTAATTACCGATTGTGATCCTGCCGCTTAGACCGAACCATGCCTTTGTCCATCCCCCGCACTGAAATCCAAGATCGTCCGCGTGCGTTCCAGTGACTAGAATTCTCTTGGCATTGCAATCTAGTGGCAGAAATGGCTTCTCAGATTTTTTTCCGTTCTTTAGGAGAACCAACGACTTTCTAACCGATTCACGCGCTAGTTCTCTATGTTCCTGGAGTCATGGAAAAACAGGTCAATCATGTTCTGATCTCAGCACTCAGGTCTAAATCTAATGGCATTATGTACAAGAGATCTCACCTTGCAGCCAACAGTAGCCAATAAAGACCGGTCCGTGAGAGGATGTTCGAAAAGACCCGCAACAAACTTCACTCTGAGTATTCTCTCCACAGCGTCATCAATTCGAGACATCTTTACTTCCCCTGACTCCACCAGATCTGTGAGGTCCTTTATAAACTGTTCATACTTGAAAGGCACCATCACCTGGAGTAACATTGATTAATAATCTTAGCTCTTTGTATCATCCGAGAGAGATGAAAATCATTAACTAGGGGTTTTAGAATCTACCATGTCGACTCCAGCATTAACTGAGATTTTGACGCAGCTGCGGTAGTTTGAACCGAATGGCTCGCTAAGCCGTTCCAAAGCTTCCCAGTCTGAAATGATAAACCCCTAAACAAAAGGCAAAGGCAAAGGCAACCAGCTAAAATCATACACCTCTAACCTCTTGCTTATATAGCTATTTCATATTCAAATCAATTTTTTGGCTGACCTTGTAACCGAGTTTCTGTTTGAGAAGTTCGGTTAAGAGGGAATAGTTAGAATGGAGTTTACTTCCGTTCCAACTGGAGTAAGACGCCATAACCGTAGAGACTCCTTGAGCAAGACAATTCAAATATGGAGCAAGATGTACTTTCTCCAATTCTTCGTATGACACAATGGTGTTCCCTTCGTTTATGCCCTTTTCAGTACCACCATCTCCAACAAAATGCTTCGCGCATGCGACCACGTTGTTTCTATCACATAGTGAACAAGTCCATGAGAAAAGAAATGGACACCAACCTATTACTGATACAAATCTAGCTAGATGAATTTATTACCTTCCTGCAAGAAAAGGGTAGCCATTAGGATGTTCTTTTGGTGGCTCGCCTTGTAGGCCAGAGACAAGCGAACTCAACTCACAAATAATGTCAGTATCTTCACTGTAACACTCATATGATCGCCCCCATCTCGGATCTCTCAAGGCCTGTCAAAAAGACCCAAAAAAAAAAAAAAATCTCTTTCACTATTTTTTTCTATTCCTCTTTATATATATTCTTGTTTGAAAATTCTTCCTTGTCTTGAACACACAGCTCATAATCATGGAAAACAACACACTTCGACTTATTGTGTTACAGATAAGGATCGAGTTCGAAACCAAAACCTTTATTATGAAGTAGAACACAGAAAATAGAGTAACAAGAGTAGTATAAACTCCCCAAAGAGAACTACGTCCTCTTCCCCTCGGCCTAACCCGATAGAGTAGAAACTTTCTAAGCTCTCTTTTGCTTGAATCAGTCTCACAAAAGAATTATTATCCTTACTTATAATAAAACATAAAAGTTAAACCCTATGAGACAAGGAAATAACAAAATAGAAATCTTAAATCACGAAATAGGAAGTATTCGTAACATATTTTGGCATTAGGATATGAGAGATGCCAAGTAAAACGTATTATCAAGAAACACTCTCAAGAAGAGGTCTTGGATTAACCAAAAACGACCAACACACGAGAGCTCCTTATCGTAGGCGCAAGATCTGAGTGGAATCGATTATTAATAATGGCGTATCTATCTCGTTCAATATTTTAACAATCATTGTAAAATTTTACATCTAAAAGGAACTTACGGCCACACATGGAGCAAACGCCCAATGAGCGCCACAAGCTCTAACTTCAAGTGCTGTTGCAGCCCCAATTCTTCTGATTAAATCTGCATCTCTATCACATATAACCAACCACTTGTTCAAATACTACTAGGGTTAGATTCCAATCTAATTGGAACAACACTACAACACCCAAATCAAATACATATGTTACGACCTATGAGTCCATCTCCAGCCCATTATATGCAAATCTCTCACTCTTTTGTCTCAAAGTGAGAAGAGAATAATAAAAAAACCTGGTGGCTCCGAGGCCGATGTTGTGGGGAAAGATTGTGGCTCCATAGACGTTGTTGTTGCCGTGGACGGCGTCAATGCCATAGATGATCGGGATACCCAAACGCGTCGCTAACGCTGCGTTTTGGTAGCCATCGATCATATCAGCCCAATCCGACGTCTTAGCGTCCTCGAACGGCCAACTCCCTCCACCGTTTAGTACACTACCTGTAACCCTAAATCTCATTAATTAATACTATTTACTTTGTATCAAATTCAAATTTGGACTTGGGAAACTTGAAAGTTTTGGTCGTTGACCTGGCCAAAACAGAGAAAAAAAGAATGGAGTGTGTGGATTGTTTCGTATACCGATGAAGTAATCTGTAATAACGGAATGAGTAGTGACGACGCGTTCGATCTGAGTCATCTGACCGATCTTTTCCGGCAGAGTCATGCGAGAGAGAAGGTCCTTTACACGTGCCTCCACTGGCGCGTTTGGGTTCTTGTAAACGCATGATTCATTGCTTCCTTCCATACTTGTGAGTTACTAGGACTAGGAGTATTTGTTTTTACTTCTTCTTCTTCTTTTATTTATTCTTCTGTTACAAGTTTGCAACTTAACCTTTATATATTGTCAAGGTTGAGGATACGTGGCATGACAAAGTCACACAAAATTTTGCCATAGCCGACTATATATGCAAATTTATTTAGAGTGGATTAGTTAAATGATAAAGAAAAGAGATTTTATTTTAAAAAAATAGTAATGATGTGAATTTTTCTTGATTCCCCTATATTTCTTTTTCCGTCATTTCATTAAACATAAACTATAATCACTGACCTGATTTTTGTGGCATCCTGCGGATAGGGATCCACACGAGCTTTTAAAGCTAACTACCGATGAAGCTCAGGCGTGGAGCATAGTCCAGGAAGAGATTCAGAAGTGGTTTCTGAAGTAGGTGATACCTCTGATATTATTGGTACACAATGCGTAAATTTTCAGGTTATCGATGTTTTATTGATGATACGTGGAAAGAAAGCGACAACTTCACAGGAATGAGTTGGTTTTATTCAACTAATACTGTTGTCGACTATAGTAGCCTGTAATCTTCGACATAGTTTTTTCCCATTGCTTGCAGAAGTGTGGACGATGAGGTATATGATTGCTGCGCAAAAGAATGAGGTTTTGTTTGTTACAGATTGCTCTGAATTGGTGATGATGGTGTCTTTTCCAATAAAGTGACCAACTTTTTTATCATATCTGGAAAAGATTAAGCGTCTTAAAGGAATTTATTTCCTTTTTTCATTTTGCTTATTTTTAGACAAAGTAATAGTAAGACATATAAACTTGCATGTATTGTTCGTATACAACCGCAATATGTAATGTATGTTAACAATGTCTCCTCCAATTAGCTCATTTGATCTGGCATCCACGTTCATTCATTTTCTTGTAGAATTCGTCTCTAAAGAGAATCACCCCTAAAAGCATCTCCATATGCATTTACATTACACACATTCTCCTTCATATTTGACTCGCACACACATATGTCTATCAATTTTCAAAGGTCAACCCTGGTGATCCTAAAAATTTATATGAATACATTACAATTTAATCTAATTCTTATTCTTCATAAATAATTTGCCCAACCGGGGATTCTGATCTATTGTGATAACCAACATGTATCAATAAAAGTTTTATACAGTTGTAAGTTTTTTATCAAAAATATGAACTGTATTATAATTTTATTCTTTTAAGAAAAATTATTATTCGAGGGACAACGCAAAATAATACCAGTAATTAATCAACTATTCAAACTTAGTTAAAAACCTTATCGCTACATATGCAAACCTTATCGCAATATCGGTGACTAATCTGATTAGTTGAACAATTATTTGTATAAAACATTTTTTTTTTTAAATCTATATTTTAAGCTTGACCAGTAGTTATAAAACACAATAATCAAACTTAGGGGTGTCAAAATGGATAATCCTACCCAATTCAACTCATTACCCAATTCAACTCATTACCCAATAGGTTGTTTGTTAAATGGATAATCAACTCAATCCATTAATCAAATGGGTTGGATCAAACTATAATCCATTAAATTTAATTGGTTAATTAGTCTAATAAATGACCCAATAATCTATTAAATATAATGTGTTAAATTTTAAATTATCATCATCATCTCATCTTTATCATCATCGTACCAAAATTTTCCTGCCAAAAATGACATTGCACAATTGTTTCTAAAAACCACGGTTTCATAATTTTTCTGCCAAAAAACACGGTTTCATAATTTTCCCGCCAAAAAAACACGGTTTCATAATTTTTCTGTCAAACACGGTTTCACAATTTTCCCGCAAAAAAACACGATTTCACAATTTTTCTGCCAAAAACGTTAATTCACAATTTTCCCGCCAAAACGTGATTCCGTAACTTTTCCCGCCAAAAATACGGGTCCGTAATTTTCTCGCCAAAACATAAGGTTTCACAATTTTCCCGCCAAAAAACACGGTTTCATAATTTTCCTGTAAAAAAAAACGGTTTCACAATTTTCCTGCCAAAAACACGGTTTCACAATTTTTCCGCCAAAAACGTGAGTTGACAATTTTCCCGCCAAAACGTGATTCTGTAACTTTTTCCGCCAAAAATATGATTCGATACTTTTCCCGCCAAAAATACGGGTCTGCAATTTTTCCGCTAAAACCAAGATTCTATCGTTTTCCCGCCTAAAACGAGATTCTGTAATTTTTCCGACAACAATGAGGATTCACAATTTTTCCGCCAAAACGTGATTCCATAATTTTCCCGTAAAAAATGTGCTTACGCAATTTTCCCGCCAACAACGAGATTCCGCAATTTTTCCGCCAAAAATGCGGATTCACAATTTTCCCGGCAAAACATGATTGAATGATTTTCCTGCCAAAATAATACGGGTTTCATTATTTTTCTCCAAAAATACGGTTTTACAATTCACCAGAAACTCGATTCCACAATTTTTTTTTCAAAAACTTAATTCTGTAATTTTTTCGCCAAAAATGTGAATCTATACTTTATATGATTGAAATGGTGGTAAAATGTTTATAAAAAATTTATTGGATAATGGATAGCCCAAATTGATCTATTAACTCATTTCAATCCAACCCATTTGATCCATCAATCCAATTGATCCATTATTTTTAATCCATTAGGGTTTATAGATCAGGTTGGGTTAGGTCAATCCATTCACTTTAACCCATTATGACACCCCTAACCAAACCCCACAAAAATTGTAAGTCTTCATTTGAGTTTGTCCACACCTTACCAGATTTGAGTTTGTATTTTTATTTTGGTTAATCATGAGGTTGACCAAAACAAATGAGAAGGTATATGTACATATATTTTTAGGTCAACTGATACACATTTTTTGTGTTTGTATTCAATTAATCAAAGACCAACATTTTTGTTATGTGTTAGCTGTAATTTTATATCTAGACTGTCCTTTTAAAAGATTTAGACAATCTTTATTTTATTTTAATTTGTTACATTCAAATAATTGATTGATTCAAGACAGTCTGAATATAAAAAATGTTAAAAATTTCCTAGAAAAGGTCATCAATCAGTTGACTTGATCATATCTAAGGTTTGTTAAATCATATTGATAAAAAAATAACGTTTACTATGAAATGAAGGAAGACTGTCGAACAAATAATATAAAGAAAGACTGCGTAAATCTCTAAATCTTTTAGAAGGGCCGTCCAAGATATAAAATTACAACTAAAACATTTAAAAGCTGTTGGTCTTTGATTAATTGAATACAAACACAACAGCTGGAACCAATTTGGGAACTAAAAAACAAAGACTTGAAAATAGTTGATTTGAGAAAATGCTTTGATGCATGAGATGAGAGTAATAGAAAATTAGGAAGAATCAAATGTTGTGAATCCTAATCCACTAGAGGGCTAATATAGAGCTAATCAAGGGCTAGATAGACGTATGTAATACGCTAATTAACGAATATATTTGATAGACCAATTACAGATCATGAGAGAGACATTTTTTGTGAAATCAATCTACCAACTGCAATAAGACTAATTACGTTTGTTTTTTTCACACAAAAAAAAAAAAAAAAATCAATATCTGGACCAATATTATTACGATGTATGAACCAAAGTCTTGATTCTTGAACCGATTTCAACAAGATCATTTTGAACAACAAATTTAAAGCGTTTTAGAGCTCTCCACGGAATCACGATTGAGACCAAAACCAAGAGGAAACAATGGGAGATACCCATTTGATTCAATGTCAAGGGGCAACTGGTCTACGCGTTTGAACCAGCTCGCTGGTAACTTCCCTCGGAACTCATAATCTCCGAATATTACGTCAGCGATCCCTTGTCCTTCGGTACCAGGCAGCCAAGCAGCAACCAGAGCCTCTGCCTTTTCAAGAACTTGCGGCTCAAGAACCATAGGCCGTCCAGAGAACAAGATCACTAGAGTCGGGATTTTCTCTGCAACCGCGGTTATAATCTCGCTACCATTGAAGGGTATTATGAGTTCTGAGTTATCCCCCATAGTCTCTGCATAGGGAGATTCCCCCACCGCAACTATTGCATAAGAAAATCTTTTTCCGAAGGCTAAGGTTTCCTCTGATGGACTTTTCTCATAGATCACTTCGGTTTTGTCTCCAACTGTTGCTTTTATGGCATCCAAAAGCGTTGTGCCTACATGTTGAGACAACAACATATGTTAGATTTTTGACAAAAAGAACATTCAGCATCTGCAACCAAAGTCGCTTTCCAAACTTTATTGTAGTAGCTCTAATTACCATCTGTGATCCTTCCGCTTTGACCAAACATTGTCTTTGTCCATCCACCGCATTGATATCCAAGATCATCCGCATGCGATCCAACCACTAGGATTCTCTCGGTATTGCAATCTAGTGGCAGAAATTGTGTATATTTGCCGTTCTTTAGCAGCACTAACGACTTTCTAACCGCTTCACGCGCCAACTCTCTATGTTCCTAAACGTGAAAACAGAGTAAAAAACATTGTTTTATTGGGTTCTCAATAATCTTAAAACTCGGGTCTTTTGAACAAGAGAGCTCACCTTGCAACCAACAGTAGGTAACAAAGTTCGATCTGCAAGAGGATATTCGAAGAGTCCTGCAACAAACTTCACTCTGAGTATTCTTTCAACAGCGTCATCAACACGAGCCATCAATACTTCCCCTGACTCCACCAAATCTATCAGGTCATTTGTGAACTGTTCATACTTGTAAGGTACCATCACCTGCAATGCAATATTGGTTTAATTATATTTTTTCTTGAATCATTCGACACAACAAAAAAAAAGAAGTTCACTACCATATCGATTCCAGCATTAATCCCCATTTTGACGCAGTTGCGGTAGTTTGAACCTGGTGGGTCGCTAAGCCGGTCCAAACCTTCCCAGTCTGAAACTACATATCCCTAATAACCAGACAAAAGATATGAAATCAAACGAACTCAATGAATACATCTCTAGCTTTATATAAATTTGTTTTCACACAAAATTAACCTTGAAACCGAGTTTTTGTTTGAGAACTTCCGTTAAGAGGAAATAGTGGGAGTGAAGTTTATCTCCGTTCCAACTGGAGTAAGAGGCCATAACGGTAGAGACTCCTTGAGTAATACATTTCTTATAAGGAGCAATGTGTTTCCTCTCCAAGTCTTCGTACGACAAAATGGTGTTTCCTTCATTTATGGCCTTATCGGTACCACCGTCTCCAACAAAGTGCTTGGCACACGCAACCACGTTTTTTCTATCAAGTGACCAATTCCATGAGAAATGTAATTAAACATACTAAAACACAAATTAAACCATAATGTTTATATATATATAATTATACCTTCCTGCAATAAAAGGGTAACCATTTGTGTGTTCTTTTGATGGCTCGCCTTGTAGACCGGAGACAAGTGAAGTCATCTCAGAGACAATTTTAGCAACTTCACCATAACTTTCATAGCATCTTCCCCATCTCGGATCTCTCACTACCTGTAAGAACAACATCTCATTCAGTTGACTAAGAAATCAAAATATTCAGTCTTGTTGTTAAAGTCTAGGTGTATAAGAGACTTACTGCAGCGCAGGGAGCAAACGCCCAGTGAGCACCGATCGCCCTTACTTCAAGTGCTGTCGCAGCTCCAATTCTTTTGACCAAATCCGCGTCTCTACAAAATGAACTACCAATGTTTTCACAAGCAAACACAACATGGCCACAATAGATGCACCAATCTTGGATAGAATCAGATGCTAACCACAGCCGGTGCAACTAACTCTTTAAGACTAATAGGTAATAGTATAGTAGTGTAATCAAAACTTCTAATAAGACCCAAATCAAGTAATGTTTAATCAATAAAGGCAAGTCTCAACAGAAAACAGTAAAATAGATAAAATGAATCCCTTGATATACAAATCTCTCCCTTCTCTTCTACTAATTTGGTACTTTTGCTCAAAAGGGAACCGAACCTGGTGGCGCCGAGGCCAATATTGTGGGGAAAGATGGTGGCGCCATAAACGTCATTGTTGCCGTGAACGGCGTCAATGCCGTAGATTATTGGAATTCCTAAACGTGACACTAACGCTGATCGTTGGAAGTGGTCGATCATATCCGCCCAATTCGGCGGCTTTGCATCCTCAAATGGCCAATTTCCTGCACAGTTCAGTAGACCACCTGTGACAAATATGACTTAGTTTGTATCTTTAGTATGTTCACTTTTCATACGAGAAAATCTAACAAAGGTTTGGTCGTTGACCAAAAAAAATTTAGAAATGCTATGTGGGTTGTGTATACCGATGGAGAAATCTTTAATGACGGCCTGAGATGCGACACTGCATTCGATCAAAGTCATCTGGCCGATCTTCTCAGGCAGAGTCATCCGAGAGAGAAGGTCCTTCACCCGCGCCTCCACTGGCGCGTCCCGGTTCCTGTAAACACATGACTTCTCATTGTCGACCATTTTCTTTCTCTTCCTCTTCTTCTTCTACTTCTGATAATGTCACTTCTTCTTCTTATTATATAGCCAATAGGGACACATGGGATGTTGACTTGGACAACACACACGGATCTTCATGATCAAGGGTGGTTTATTGTAAGAAAAGACAAATATCAACTAAACGAATTCATTTCATATGTAAAAACTTGAGATCATGGCTAAAGCACGCAAAAACAAAGACAAAAACATCATAATTAAAATGTTTTATTGTAAGAAATAAATTGGGATTTTAGGTGTGAACTCTCGTGAGAGCAACACAAATATGCTCATTCTTTCTCTATTGATAAAATTTGAAGTGCTTACATGAATTTGATTGCACAACTTGAAGTCAACTCTACATGTTTTTTTTTTGTTTGACAAAGTCAATAGGTGAGGAGAATAAGAATATAATTGAGAAATGTATCACATAAATGACACATTTTATTTTATAGTTTTAAAAACAAATATACAAATAAAATACATAAATTTGAGAAAATAGTCAAATAAATTTGAGCAATAATGGAAACAGAGATGAACCAAATTGTATGTAAGAAAAGATAAGTGAATTGATGAATGACTACTCTATAGCATCAATCGTCGGCTTCCACCACAACCCAACTTAGCAGCCTTGGGTGCAACATTTTAGGGGATATTGCCCTTCACTTGAGACCTATGTTGCTTCGAAGCATAATCAATTTTTATTGTATTCTTCTCGTCTTTAGTCTCTTTGATTCTCTCTTTTACCTCACTGCATAAGTGATAAGTATCATAGTTTTGAGTAAACAAATTGATAGAGTGAATCTTTTTTCTAAAGAAAACCAAAGTAGTGCAACCTCTCTCCCTACATAACAAATTTTGGACTTCTTTATTCGTTTCTTTTGAATGACCTCTACAATAGCTCCAAAGATTGACATTGAGTAGGGTTCTTGGTTGCATGTCTCCTCATGGTTTTCTTGACCTAGACCAATCAAGTCAGTTTATTTAGTATTTAACTCAAATGAATCTTGACATTTTCGATAATTAAGGTCTTTTCATTTTGTCATTTTGTTAATCTCATCATGAAAAAAAAAAATAGTTCTTCTATTTCTAAGTGTAATTCTCGTATAAAATTACACATCATTCACAAAAATTTATTCGTAAGAAGATACAAAAGAACTAGAATTGAGTGATTTATAGGATCGAGTGCTTGTCTATTAGGCCTATTTTGGGCCTCCTCTTCCAATTATATATACACGTGTCGCACTTGATTCGGTTCAGTATGCGTGTCGCACTTGATTACTCGGCTGTGCCGATGAGATAATAAGCAGTCTTCCGTGGTATCGACGGTCGAATTTTATCTGTCTTTCGATCTAACGGTCAATATTCGAAGTTGAATTTCCCAGTAAACCTCGTCTTCAATGAAATATTAGACAGATCGATATAAAACCGAAATATGAAATGTGTTGTTGTTTCCTTTGATTTCCCCAATTTCTAGGGTTTCTAAATAATGACAACTACATTCGAATTCGCCCAACCAAGAATCAACTATAGTTTCAGATTCGCTACTTGTTGTAGTAGGAGTAATAGTCTATTGTACTCGAAAGCTTCGAGCTTTTTCAACGATCGTTGTAGGGTTTATCGCCTGAACCCGAATCGGTTTGTCTCCAATTCAATCCCGCTTCCTCCGCAGAAGATAGCTGTTACAGTGTTGAGAAATCAAGAAAGCTTTAATCTTTGCGATGGGTTTTCAAGGAAGAAGAGTAGAATTGTTGTGAATTGTCAAGAAAATGATCAGAAAGAGAGTTCGAGTGAGAGAAGTGATGAGGAAGGAAGAAGCCAGAGCACTCCGGTGAAATCGGGTTCATCGTCGAAGCGGAAAAGAGAGAAGCAAGGGGAAGATAAGGTATGGTGGTCAAAGGGGAAGAAATGGCAGTGGCAGCCAATAATCCAAGCTCAGGGGATTGGAGTTTTGTTATTGCAATTGGGTGTTGTTATGTTTGTGATGCGATTGCTTCGACCTGGGATACCTTTACCTGGTTCGGAGCCGCGAATTCAGACTACTTTTGTGAGTGTACCGTACAGTGAGTTCTTGAGTAAAGTTAACAGTAACCAGGTGCAGAAAGTGGAGGTTGATGGGGTTCAAGTTTTGTTTAAGTTAAGAGATGATGGAAAGTGGCAGGAGAGTGAAACTAATAGGTTATCAGAGTCGTCTGAATCGCTGCTAAGAACAGTGTCTCCGACGAAAAGAGTTGTGTATTCCACCACAAGACCCGGCGACATTAAAACACCATACGAGAAGATGCTTGGGAATAATGTGGAATTCGGATCGCCTGAGAAACGCTCTGGGGGATTCTTCAACTCTGGATTGGTAAGGCCACTGGTGCTACACCACATTTTTACTATTTGTGTTACTCCTTGATGATGATGCTTTACAGTATTGCAATGAATGGATTTTTCGCTATTAGATAAGTTGGACTTTTCAAAAGAATGGACTTGATTTTCACTTTTGGCAAGCATTTATTCAAAAAGTTTATTCTTTTTGTTTGTTGCAGATAGCTCTTTTCTACATAGCGGTGCTTGCAGGGCTTATTCGATTCCCTTTTAGCTTCTCCACGGTTTGCATCTCCGTTATACTTCAATATGGTTGTTTAAAATTTTCAAGTTCCTAAAAAAACTATGGATGTACACAGAGTACAACTGGCCAGCTTAGGACTCGAAAGTCTGGTGGTCCTGATGGGGGAAAACTATCTGGTGGAGGTGAAACAATCACTTTTGCAGATGTCGCAGGTGTTGATGAAGCAAAGGAAGAGCTAGAAGAAATTGTGGTAGGATTTTTAGTCTTTAAAGACGCTGCATGTGCTGATTGATTGTCAGATCGTTTGTTAGAGCATTTTTCTCAGCCTAGTATTTGTCTTTTACACATGGTTAAATCGATGCAGGAATTTCTTAGAAATCCTGACAAGTATGTCCGTCTAGGTGCACGTCCTCCGCGTGGTGTCCTATTGGTGAGTTATATCATTTAATTTCATGCTAATCTGATAGTAGATATATTTCATGTGTAAACGTTTGGTTACAATGGCTCTACTTTAGACTTCAATGCCTTTGATTCTTTTCCAGGTTGGTCTTCCCGGTACAGGGAAAACCCTTCTTGCAAAGGCTGTTGCTGGGGAAGCTGAAGTCCCTTTCATAAGTTGCTCTGCAAGTGAGTTTGTAGAGCTGTATGTCGGCATGGGCGCCTCACGCGTAAGGGATCTTTTTGCACGGGCCAAGAAGGAAGCTCCATCAATTATATTTATTGATGAGGTTAGTATCGCTAGTCGATGTCAGATTACCTCCAGTATGTTATACCTCTGGGCATCTTAAACAAAGATTTTCTATCTCCTTTTCTTGCTCCAGATAGATGCTGTGGCAAAAAGCCGTGATGGTAAATTCCGAATTGGCAGCAACGATGAAAGGGAGCAAACTTTGAATCAGTTGCTTACTGTAAGTCTGCTTTCATGCACCTTTCCTGCACAAGTAGCATGCTTGATTTTTCCATGACTCATTCACATGTTGGAAACTTTTCTGCAGGAGATGGATGGTTTTGACAGCAACTCTGCGGTTATCGTTCTTGGAGCTACAAATCGTGCCGATGTCTTAGACCCGGCCTTGCGTCGTCCTGGGAGATTTGATCGTGTTGTTACGGTTGGTAGAATGGATTAGCTCTGTCTATTTGTAAATAGTTAGGCAGTTTGATAAGGTTCTCTCAAAGGCACTGATGCATTTTTCAGGTGGAAACGCCAGACAAAATTGGAAGAGAATCCATTTTGAGAGTCCATGTGTCAAAGAAAGAAATTCCTTTGGGAGATGATGTCAACCTTGGTAATATTGCCTCAATGACCACTGGTTTTACGGGGTACAATTTTGTATATTATCGTTGGTTTGAAATTTCTTTAGTTATACGTTTTTGGGTGTATTGCCTAACTCATAAACTCTTTTGTCCTATTTTGCAGGGCAGACCTTGCAAACTTGGTAAATGAGGCTGCCTTGCTAGCTGGAAGAAAGAACAAGGGGACTGTTGAGAAAGTTGACTTCATTCAAGCTGTGGAGCGATCAATAGCGGTATCTCTATAACCTGTCTATTCTATTGATTATGTAAGGCAGTTGTCAAAACATGCTTTTTACAAAGCATCTGTTTCAGGGCATAGAGAAGAAATCTGCAAGATTAAAAGGCAATGAGAAGGCAGTGGTCGCAAGGCATGAAGCTGGGCATGCAGTGGTTGGTACTGCTGTTGCAAATCTTCTTACTGGACAGCCACGTGTGGAGGTAAAATGCAAAAACATTTTATACATATATGTTCATTGTCTCTGCTGTTTCACGCGTGCAAATGATTCAAGTTTTGCTTATCTTCATTGTGTTGTTAGAAATTAAGCATATTGCCAAGATCAGGAGGTGCATTGGGATTTACATATATCCCTCCTACCAGTGAAGACAGATATTTGCTCTTCATTGATGAACTGCTTGGACGTCTGGTTACCCTTCTTGGAGGTCGTGCAGCTGAAGAAGTTGTATACTCAGGGCGTATATCAACAGGTGCATTTGACGATATAAGGCGGGCGACTGATATGGCATACAAGGCCGTAGCTGAATATGGTCTCAACCAAAAAATCGGACCTGTGTCTGTGGCTACACTCTCTGGTGGTGGGATTGACGACTCTGGAGGCTCACCATGGGGAAGAGATCAGGTTATAGTAATTTTGCATTGCACTTGCCTAGGTTTCTATAATATCCCTTGAAAGAATGAAAAAGTTAACCTTTCATGTTACTACACAGGGGAAACTAGTTGATCTTGTTCAAAAAGAAGTGACAATTTTGTTACAATCTGCTCTCGATGTTGCGCTGTCTGTTGTACGCGCTAATCCAGATGTATTGGAAGGGCTTGGTGCTCAACTTGAAGGTGTAGTAGTATAAATTTATTTAATTTCATCGAAACCGTTTTTTAAAACGTTTGGACACTATAAGATATCATCGCTAAATGCTTTGGTCTTCCATGACCACGGCTTAGCTTGAGTTTGATGTGATAACTGGCTCATTTTGATGAATTGTCATGTTTTGGTGCAGAGAAAGAGAAAGTAGAGGGTGAAGAACTGCAGAAGTGGTTAAGTATGGTGGTTGCACCAGAAGAACTCGCAGTCTTTGTCAAAGGAAAGCAAGAGCTTCTGTTACCGGCACAAGCAAGCTCCAGTTAACAGCTACTATGTTCTATCATCAATTATAGCCATAAAGACAGTTTCTAACACGGATTATCAGCTCTTTCCTGGCTGCCTTCTGTATCTCCAGGTCAGATCTAGGTATCACCATGGCCTAAGCATAGCATTCATGGTTCCAGCAATGCATAGAACACCTGAATCAAAACTTGAAGGACCATTTTGGAATGACTCTGGTGATAACTCATAGATTTTGCTGGATGTGTGTTGTAAGATTTGGTATTCTTGCTAGATAGAGTCTCTTAAAGAGAACTTGACAAAAGTGTATAATTGATTCAGATGTATAAAAAACCATGACATATTATAATATGTGCTATGAAAATAGTGTGGTTCACTCTTGAATTCTCACAAGTTGCTCTTGTATACTAATGTGCTCTGTTCTACAGAGGATTCAACTGATATATATCTATAGCGCTTAAAGACCCACAAAAAGTTGCATTACCACTACTCAAACTAGTCCATTGTTCTCAGAGACCTTGAAGTGGTTGAAAAAAAAATAACAAGATCATGTGATGTCAAATAAGGTGAAGAAGTAACAGTTTATATATAATTGAAATCCAATAGTTTAAAGAGAATAAAAGCAGAGGCATAATAATGCAAATTACTATACATTCTTCTTCTATTTTTTGGAGAAGAGGCCACCTAAGCCGCCAAATCCACCAAATCCACCATCGCTCTTCTTCGGGGCTACGGGCGTCGGAACTGAGTTTTTACCGCCGCGAACGGTGGTGCCGCCACTGCTTCTGGTGGCTTCTTTCTCCTCGACTTTCTTGAGAATTGGATCAGTCTCGTAGAACTGATCTTGCTTCGTCATAAAGCCAAGAACAAAGTCGAGGGGATTCTTCTCCTCCTTTGCGCCGCCTGAAGCTCCCTTTGCGCTTGTGGCGTAAACCCTGACGGTGGCCGGAGCAAATGACATAAGAAGTGAAGAAACCATTGTTGCTATCTCCTCTCTTCTTCTCTTTCCTCTGTTTTCTTTTATCGGAGCTGTGTGTGTGCGTCTCTCTGTCTTCGTGTGGCATTTGTTACAAAGGGATTATAATGAGGTTGGGTGAATCTGAGCCCTTGGATTTTTTTGGCACAAGCTCTCCACAAGTGTCTTATCCTCTTCCTCTTTTCCCTTCACACATTTTTCTTAAATTACTAAGATACAATTTTATTTTGGTTTAATATTTTTAGATATACAGTATCTGGCAACAGATATGTAGTAAATTGGGTATTGTGATGGTTTTATTATTCGTAAGAGATTCTTAAATGGAAAATTGCGCATAGTCAAATTCTCCCATTTTCTGATCTATTCGTTCAAATGTAATGTATGAATGAGGAAGAGACACGCCTTTGTTTTTTTGAGTGTCTGATGTTGTCTCATGTACGTTGTAGCTGAAACTTGGGACTCTGATCAAAACTGAAAACATTTTTTTTTCTTTTATTGGGCCTAGGCCCATTTATTTGGACAAGGATGTTCAACGTTTGAACTTTGACAAGGTAGGATATAAAGGTCTCTAGAGCAGTGGACTCCTGTGAGTCTATGACTGTTAGCGCCACAACAATGCTGAACGAAGCTCGAAGAAAGTTACAAGATCAATTCCTTCTTTTGTTCCGTAAATAGCCTCGTTAAAAAATTAGACTTACATATCAATCCCATTAAACGATTCAAATGTGCTCACTTATTATTCACCAAAAGCAATGCTCAGTGATTATTACAAGTGTTGGGTCTACACATGTTCTTATTGGACCCATCCATGATCAGTAGACCAATGGAATCTGCGACCGTGTTTACTACTGAATGAAATATTAGGCAAATGCCTAAAAAAGAACTAAAGAGAAGCATTGTTTCATCGGCTGCACTGGTTCACTCAAAAATACTACTTACAATTTTCCTCTTGCTTCTATCGTGTACGTAAGTTCTGTCCCTGTCTCTTCACTGCAAATTGCTGCTACCGAACCACTCCATTCACTGCCATCCACTCGTTCTTAAGCCATTTCCTGAGGAGAATCAGAAGATTCTAAAGGGAAACATGTCTCTTCACCACCGGTTTGCCAGAGGAAGTTGGCGTAGTTGGCGGCGTAGAAGGAGTTGGTAGGGTCTGCAGATATAGCTTCTAGAAAGTTCTCCTCAGCCGCCCAGAGATCCTTCCTAACTTTCCATAGGAATATCGCGTATTTGCTGTACGCTTCGGCATCTACATCTTCTGACTCTATGGCTTTCTTGAAGCAGTTTTCCGCTCTAATACACATCCAAAAGCAAACATCATTTGTCAATTTCAAAAGTTACATAGAATCATGAACAATCTACACGTATAGAATACCTTTTGATAGATACTCAATGAGTCAAGTGCAAGTACATACTTCACAAAGTACAAGTAATAAACTCTTGAATGTTAGATGCAAGAATAGGTAAAGGATATATCACCTGTCGTAGTCTTGAGTAACTAGGTAAAGGAACTGAGCGTAGTTAGCTAGGAGCAGATGGTTGTTCGGCTCTTGAGCCAAACCTATCTTATATAAAAGTTCTGTTCTAGTGTAATTGGCATAATCGTCCAATTCAATCCTTGCAGTGATCGGTGAAACCAGTCTTAATCTCATGTCACGGTCAACAGAAGAATCTTGCATTTGATCTGCTTCTTCAACCATCGAATTCCACAGACTCAGCTCCTCTTCTCCAATACCTTCTCCTGAAAGTAAGTCTCGATGTGTCGGTAAGTGGGAGACCTTATCAAAATTGATCGAACCTAACCACTTGGACCCATCAATCCCTTTACCATCTCTGCCACTTACTACAGGCCCTAAATCCATCCGACCACCTCCACTAGATACACTAGACTCCTTTAGTGAAGAAAAATCAATCCTTTGATGCTTCTGATCTGGACCTTTAGTAACCACTGGCACTTCTTTTGTCTCCTCAGACTGTGAAGGAGATGCTGCAATAGCTAGGTTTGATGCAACTGAATGCACTGTGTAGTTCGCCAATAGGATCATCACATAAACCATCAAAGTAGGTGTCTGAGAGAACACACGTTGGAAAATCCACAACAATGAAGCATGCATCTCCTTCTTAACCTGCCTAAGAACACCGACCCTAGTCTGCAACGCAAAGCTATGAAGCTCCTCAATCATGAAAACCATAGAAGAAAAAGCTCTATTGATAGAACAATAACTAGATGCAGTAGCTTCTTTAAGCGCTTCTTCTTGTAGCTTCCTCTTTATTACCCTAAGTGAGAGAGGAAAATCAACACTGTTTGCTTTCCTCTCTATGCTTGATTGATTAACCATCTCTGCCCATGGAGCCTCCAAAGAAGCTAAACCTGGAACAGACTCTTGTAATAGCTTCACAGAACCGAATCTACGATTCCTGTAATCGTTAACTACTGCTTCTGATTTGTGTTTGTTCTCTTTGTGTTTCTCTTCTTCTTCTTCTACGCCTGCAATTCTGAATTGTGATGCTAATTCCTGCATCTTCACAGAAAAAGCTTCATCCGAGAAGAAACCAGAGCTCGCACTACAAACTCTCCTTAACGAATTATGTCTCTGCACATCTGTTGTTTTCTTCTTCGTGGTAGAATTAGAAAATTCCCAAAGCTCACATGATTTAGATCGGTGAAGCTTCCCAGATTGTGTTCCGAGAAACGTCGAAGGTTTCAATCTCGTCTGACATGCTAAAGATCCTCCAACAACGGCTACATCTCCGGTTACACCACGAGAACGACGGCGTTTTGAGGAAGTTAGGGTTGGCGAAATTGACGGACATTGAGGAATTGCCGTATGACGTCCTGACCAATGAAACGACGTCGTGGTAGCTACTTTAACCTCCATTGTTCCGAAGAAACGAAAAATCTCAGAAACTGTATAAATCGAGAAAAGCTATGAAGATGAGAGATATTAAAACAAAACAAAGTTCATTACGAGAAATTGAAGAGACAATGAGAGAGAGAGAGAGAGAGGGAGAGAGCTTACTTCTTGGTGATTCCAAATTCGTTCGTTGAGAGATTTTCTCGGGAAAATTTTATGGTTGTGAGGTCAAATCGAATTCAGAGGCTTACGAGCTCTCCTGAAATTTGTTAGAAACAAGGAAGAAGAAGAAGACAAAAGCCCTTTGTACGTTTATATACGAAGAGAGAAAAATTAGTAAATTATTTAAAAAGAAAAAATAAATTAATTACCGGATATAGCCTGTGAAAAGTCGCGTGCTATTTTAGAGAAGAGGGTAGATTTTCTAATCCACCACGGGTAGAGACGGTTACAGGTGATGAATGATTCAGTTCACTGAGCAACGCGGTTTATTCGGGAAAATATTGCTTTTAGTGAGGCCCAAGCGGCCTACATCGCAGATTCATCGATCTTGATCCGACGGATAATAAGATATCACGTGTTAGTTTGATAAAGCTGGCTTGATCTTTCGCCACGTAGGGGATTGAAGTATGGAGATTGGTTCACGGGCGTAACGAGGAAACTGCAAAAAAAAAAAAAAAAAAAAATTGGTCAGAGATTGAATTGAAATATAATATCTTTATAGATGTAATGAAGCACATGGCACCACTTGGCTTTCTTGATTTGGAGTGTTATGAAATTTAAAGTACACACATGCGGTTCCATATGTTTATAAAACCCAAAAAAAAATTAAAAATTCTATGTAACTATTAAAAGTTTAGGGAGTGTTATTGGATTGAGGATTTTAATGGATTTGAATTAACAATGGATTTTGGAGTCTAATGTATTTACAAAGGTTTTCTACTGCATTTACTTGAATTTTCTCATGCATTGCTTATGTATTTTTGGTGATTATTATGGACTTTTTATTTTTATATTTAAAGTTATAAAAAAACAAAATAAACTACCCATAATAACATATTGGCCACGTTTCTATCATATTTCGAAGAACACTTGCAAAATCTGATTCAAGCTCCCGATCAGAATCTGAGTGATTCATTTCATTTTGTAGGAGAAAATCTATAACAAAGTTCTATCAAAATTAAAATTTTAGAGTCTAATATTTGTTAATTTTGTTTGTTATTCATAAAGATGTGCAATCTTGTAAACGTCATGGAAGCTTGAATTTGTTGCAATGTTATTTGAGAGCTCAGGCATGTAAGCAGAGTGCCAACAATCAAAGTTAAGGAGTGATGTTAAGTTCTTATTTTTTAGCATCATGTTTACATACAAGTGAAGGTCTCCTCAGAATAAAATTAAAACAAAGTGAAATAACTTAGCCGGTTCTTGTTTACATTTCTTTTATGGAGAAACTGTGCCCTTTTTAACACCCTTTGTTCACTGCAGGATGCTACTTTCAATTCTGCAGTTGGCACCCATGTGTGGGTGGAAGACCCCAATGAAGCATGGCTAGAGGAACATTTGTGATCTCTTTCTGTACTCTTTGTGGCATCCTCCAATATATGTGGATTTGTTTGCTCCCACCACCTGCAAAATGTCTAAGATTAACATTGTACTTAACACCTTCCACATGTATAATACAGTCTAAACCAGGTCATGAAATGTACGAAAAACAACTCAAGTTTTATTCGTTTTGGCCACAAATCAACCACATTTTCAGTGAAATTGTTAAGAGGTACATAGAATCTAACTAAGGTCGTGCAGGTAATGTATTCTCTTCACAAGAAAATGAAACGTGAGCTCAAGAAACATCATCACCCAAACTAACACAATTCAAATAACATGACCACAGACAAAACAAAAATTGATATATAACCCCTCAGATTGATTCTTGATTTGTGCATCTTCTTTTAGCATCATTGCTAATGCCAACAAAGGAAGCTAATTCAAACAACCAAAACAGAGCAGAACAAGAATCAGAGAATAGTATAATGTATTGTACCTGATACAAATACCAAAACACGAATCCTCTAAACCATTACAAATTTTCAGAAATGAAACAGTTAATTCATACAACTAAATTTACACATACCAAAGAATCACAATCAATTATAAACTCAGATTCTTTTCAAGTTTCAAGTAGTCATAAATCATAATACGAACACAAACACAGATCAAACTAAACTCTCATGATATCATCACATAGTATACGTATCAACTATCAAGCAATAATAGATAAATAATTTATCATTTTGTTACCATCAAGAAGGCATTTGTGAACACACTTTGAGAAAAGATCTGAAATTTCATCTATAAGAAACTATGACACTGCAATAACTAATCTACCAAATGCAATCACCAAATCGTCTGAAAACTTGTTACCAATTGACTTCTCAAACTCAGTATTCCAATTGAAAGAGAGAAACTCAATTAGCAAAATTAACTGACCTGAAAAACTAAAAATAGTTGAACGGAAACTTAGAGGTCGATCTTGAGTTCTTCCATGGAATTGGAGAAATAAGAGAGGACGTTTGGAGCAGAACATATAAGAACGACTCAAGCGCCGAAAAAAACAGCATGAGTCTTCAACTCCTTCATCCTTGGTTTTGTAAAGACTCTGATTAATCATAAAAAATTCAAAAAATCAACTTGAAAATACAACAAATATCGAACATGTTTGTTGACTTCGACACCAACAGCACGCTTAGTGACGTTCCAGATGAGACCAGTACGACCATGGTTCTGATGTGAGTGGAGAGTGGAATATAACCCTTCTTCTTGAACGGTCTCGCGAACAGATCCCTAGTTCTCGCCCTCACTCTGTGTCCCGCCGGCATGTTTCTCTCTTTTTGAGTCTGGTGGCTGAAACCCTAGGAAAGCTCGAGTGAAAATTTTACCTGATTCTGGATTTGGGTAGGTCTTAGAGTAAAATCGACAAGCAAAGAAGAGACGTGAAGCAGAGAGACTACTCAGCCGATAAATGGCAGACCATGAAGAAAGCTTCTTTTTTTTTTCGATAAACGTGACTGAATGAGCGAGATTTTGAAATACTGAAGTAGATATTGAATAACAGTAGTTTTTTTTTATCGTATTTTAAATTACAACCAACAAATACATATCCAGTAGACTTTAGTGTATTTTTTTAAATACATAATTGAATAACAATTAATTTCAAAATACATCTAAATTAAAATACAGTATTCAACAACACCCTTTTAGTTTATTATTAATAAAATAACTTTTTTAACTAATAGTATATAATTCAGTAATATTCCTTTTAAAGATGCTAAAATTATAAAATTAATTTAATTGATAAATACATACATACATAAATATATTTTTAAAAATAAATAAATAAGCTAATATTCGTAAACTTTTTGTTTAAATTAATTCATGTACCTAAAAACATTGTACATCCATATGATTTCACAAAATAATATATGTTAAAAAACTTAAAATACATGAAAAATAAAAAATTAGAGAAAATTTTACATTAAAAATATAAAAATATATATATGAAGTGCATGTAATGAACACACTAGATCATCACTATATTAAAATATACTTTTATGTTTTCTAAAAAAAAACCCTAGAGAGCTATTTGTCTCACTTATGCCAAAAACCGACAAAAAAAAAATATAACCGTTTTGTATTTTAGACTGAATTCACAATATCATAAGTTTATCGTTCTCTTAATTCTTTTGATGAGTCCAATCACAACCACAATAATTTGATTTATGGAGGTGTTGGAATTGTGATTGAAAAGAAAAATAAGTATGAACTGTTTTAAAAATAAGAAGGATTAAAAGTAAAATTGTGAAAACTAGTTTATTGATCGGATAATGAACTTGCTCCCGTGAGCTACGTATTTATATGCTAGTAACTAATTGATGTCGAGGAAACTACCTATTCTAATATTCTAAATAAAATGAAAAGCTAATTAATCTCAAAAGTAAAGAATAATTTCCTATTCTACTAATAATGCTAATGGCCAAACAATACTCTATTTTTCACAAAGCGACATCGTTCACGATCTTTTCGTAGGATGTGTTACCACAATTTTCAATCCTTAAATTCACATCCTCTTCATTCTCTATAAGAGACAAGCTTACTCCAACAAAAGGTGAATACACCATAATAGCTAAAGAAATATTCAGAAGCTTCACAACACTCGATAACTTTGAAAATAAGGAGTTTTATTTCATGGAGCTTTTCAAGAGTTGAACGAGAATTGAAAGATGAACCCGAATATATTTTCTAAGGATTTAGAGGAGAAATTCAGAAAGTTTCAGTCCTTTTCCAGCCTTTTGAGGAGATAGAGAAGATAAAGGAGTTGAGTTCGCATATGTTATGATGATTTATGTTTGCATTAGAATTTAGAATTGGAAACCGATAATGAAGGGTCGGATCAGCTCCGTACCTAATTAAGGCTAGAGGCGAGTTTATCAATAATTAGGTTTTAACTCGCGGTACCACGGATCGATGGTTTTGTTTTATGTTTGATTATGAATTTTAAGTTGTAATTTTGTTTAGTTGTTTTAAATATCAAATTTATGGAGGAAAAACAATATTTGCGGGTTTTATAATTATAAAAATATGTTTCACATATTTGTTTTTTAAATTTTATAGTTCTTTACTATGTTTGTTAATTATTAGGCTTATAGTATTCTTATATAAATGTTAATTTAAATAAGTACTCATATGTGTAATTAATAATCAAGTTAATATTATGTAATATTAAAATCGAAAAGTTAAAACAGAATTCATAACTTAATAATAAAAGTTATAAATATTAACTATGGTTTATCAACGAAAAAATTACGAAATCACGTTTTTGACAGAAAAATTACGGAATCACGTATTTTACGGAAAATTATGGAATCAAGTTTTTTTTGGCGGGAAAATAAGAGAATCATGTTTTTTGGCGGAAAACTTACGGAATCACGTTTTTTTGGCTGGAAAGTTACAGAATCACGTTTTTTGGCTGAACAATTATGGAATCACTTTTTGGCGGGAAAATTACGGAATCATTTTTTGCGGAAAAATTATGGAATCACGTTGTTTGGCTGAAAAATATAGGATTAAACGTGATTCCGTAATTTTTCCGCCAAAAAAACTTAATTCCGTAATTTTCCGTCAGAAACGTGATTTCTTAATTTTTCATTGATAAACCATAGTTAATATTCATAATTTTTATAATTAAGTTATGAATTCTGGTTTAACTTTTCAAAACATAAGTTTGTAATTATGTTTGTTAATATCAATTCTGGTTTAAATTTTGTCATGTGGTTACACCTCAAAATGATAATTTATATGGGGCTAAACATTGATATTAGAAAACCGTGTGGTTATAGACTTAACGCAAAAAAATTTTTGGGGGGAGGGGGGACTACACCCCGACGACCATTTTTCTTGATTCATTCTTGAAAACTAAAGTAGCACAAGAAAATAACTTCTCACTCGGATAAGTTTTTTTTAACAAAAAATTGAAGCAGATTTTAGAAAAAAGCTTTAAAATCTTGATAATAGATATACATTCAACAATTTGACAAAAAAAAAAATATACATCCAACAATTACATAAATTGTTGGATGCATTGTTTAGTGTAATTTTATGGCATTGCAATGCATTATGCCATAAAACGACTATTACTCGTTTTCTTTTTCTTCTTCAGTTTCTCCTTTCTTATGTATTCATTTTGTTTTCCAAACTGCTTTCTCTCGTAATTTTTTTTATAATCTTGTCTTTATTAACGAGATCTTTGTTGATTGTCTTCATGTTTTTTTTTTATAATCTTGTCTATCTTCGTGATTTGAATCTGATAACATAGTTAAGTTTTGTCCACTCCTTTATCAACTTTTAAAAAATGTTGTCCACGTACAAAATTTTGATATTCGAAGCAGATGTTGCCGATAATAATTGGTTCACGATTATTTTTGTATATATGTTTACAAATAATTTTGGTTTGTCTACAACTTTAATATAAATAGAAAAGCCATAAATATGTTTCACGTGATTTCTATCAGATCGTATCAAAATAAAATTAAAAAGTGTTTATTATCTGTAATGTCACTTTCTCAAAAACATCATTCCTGTTATACCACATTATTAACGTTTTTTCTTATACCACAATTCATAAATTCAATGACCAAACAACCCTCTCTAATTATAATGTTTATATTTGTTTTCCTCTCTTTCACTTTTTCTCTCTTTCTCCCTTTTTCACATTTTCTCTTCTCTTTTTCTTCTCTCTTTTCTTTCTCTTTCATCTCTCATTTTTCTTTCTTTACAAACTTTTTTATTTTATAGACATTTTTCTAAAAAAAATATAAGGTGGACAACAATTCTTGTCCACAAATGTCTATCCGAAAAACATGTCCACCAAATCCTTAACCGACAAACTTGTCCACCAAATAATACGTTTGATCTACTCGTTCGAAAATGTTTGATATCCGAACAACTTGTCCACCAAATGCTTTGTAGTCTTGTTCAACACCAAATACAACTTTCAATCTATACGTTCGAAAATGTTATCTATCTGGAAAACTTGTCCACCAAATACTTCGTAGACTTGTCCACCAAATGTTTTTTAGGAAAATGTGTCCACCAAATAAGAGAGGGAGAAACTTGTCCACCAAAGAACTCACGTGAATGTTGTATGTTTTTCTTGGGTCATGTGCAATAATATTAATCGAAGGATAACAACTTTTCTCATACTTTTCGATTTCATTCCTCTCTCTTTTCTCACACTTTTAATTCCTTCATTTTTTTTTCTTTCTCTCTCTCTCTCTCTCTCGCCAATTAATGCTTCCATTCTAAAACCTCTTTTTCTCTCTCCTTCTGACACACAAACTTTCCTACACAAATTTTCTCACACACACAAATACACTAAGAGGGCATATTTGTCTAATTTGTCAAATCATACCACAAGAAAGTGGTATTGGAGGAAATAATATAGTCTTATGGTATAAATGGAAAAGAGACTTTCCAAAATGTGGTACTAAAAAAAATAAGCCTTTTTTCTAATAATAGCATGAGAAAACCATATTATTCAAGTCACAAAATAAAAACAATATTACTCAAATATTGAAAGGCAGCATTATACTTGGGCCTACAAAAAGAACATTATATTTGGGGCCTTGGCAAACTAATTGGGCTAATCACGAACATGGAGCTATCGACCCAAGTCTTGTTAGGCAATAAGATTTATAGTCTCTGTATTTGACATGTAGCAGTGCTACAGTAGCACTATACATGTCTTCCCTTCTAAGAAACTGCAAATTGTAGTCTTGTTACCAAAACCAAGATAGGCGAAGATCCCAACAGCAGGAACAAGAAGAATCCAAAAATAGTAACGAAAAGACAAGGAAGAGATTCAATGATAGACTGTAGTTGCTTTTTAGAGTTTATCGAGGACTAGGAGCACAATGATGGGTTCTAGATTTGCAGTAACGAAAAAGAGAAATGAGGGTTTAGGGTTTAAGACAATGATGTCTCCTTTACACGAGTCACTGAGCTCAACAACAATAGATAAACCACAACTACTTCATTTTTGCCTAAATTATTATTATCTCCAGGAAATGTCTGGAAGCAATAGAGCATAAACAGAGGAAAAACAAACCTCGGATATTGAAAGACAATATGATATTATATATATTGGCCTCAAATGAAGGCTCTTAAGTGGATGGCAAAGTTTGTAGAGAAACCATAAACACTTCAACGTCTCGTTGTTCTTTGGGTTTTAAAGAACCTCTCTTTGATTGAGATTAACTCCTTGGCGGCTTCACTTGTTGCCAACCGGTTCATCGGAGATTCTTCACAACACCTATGCCCCACCCCAAAATCACTTTCAAGCACTCCACTACAGGGAAACCAACTCTGAGACCACTTAGAAGAATCGATCAGTCTGCAATGTCCAAAACTCTTTCTGGCAAGGCCGACTTGGTGTAGCTGTGTAGGGTGAAGGTTCCGTCAAATAACTGATTGGTAGGTCTTTTTCCAGTGAACATTTCCAAAATGAGAACCCCAAAGCTATGCACATCTCCATGTATTGATGGTTGTCCTCCCATTCCATATTCTGCACCATAATTCACACAAGAAAAAAAGAGAACAAGATTGTAATGAAAAAAAAAAAAATTAATTTTCTCATTTAAGCATCCCATATGTGTAATAGTTTTACCTGGTGCTGCATAGCCAATGGTTCCTCTAACACCAGCAGAGCTTAGTTGGTTGAATAAGGACTTCTATTCGAATTTAAGGAGAAGACGAGCAACACCAAATTCGCTGAGATGGGTAGTTAGATCATCTTCGAGAAGGACGTAGCTTGGCTTAAGATCGCAATGAGCTATAGGCTCAAGACAATGAACATGAAGATAGTCCAAAACAGAAGCCATGTCTACGACAATGTTGAGCCTTTCAAGAAGTGTTAAGGTTCTTGAGGGCCTATGAATCTCTTCGATTTCCTCAGGGTGCAGCCACATATCAAAACTTCCATTCAGCATGAACTCATATATGAGAGCTCTGAATTCGTTACCTTGGAAATCAATACTAGCGCAAGCTGTCAATAGTTTCACATGATTACGATGCCTTATGTCCTTCAAATATTCACATTCTGCCATAAAACTCTTCATAGCTCCACGTCTCTGCATGTTTAGAACTTTCACTGCAAAAATCTTGTTCTCCGTGGGGAGCAATGCCTTAAACACAGTACCAAAACTGCCTGACCCGACCATATTGCTTGAAGAGAAGCCATATGTCGCATTTCAGAGATCTCCATAACTTATCTTCTCATGAAAAATCTCTAATGTGGAAGGAGCTGAATTATTGGTTTGTTGGTTCTTCTTTCTTTTACTGAACCAATGCAGAGAAAATAAAGCTACGAACAACAGCAAAAGCAAAGCTATGCCAAGGCTTATTCCAATTGTAACTTTCTTTACATGAGAGGAGCTTTGTCTCTAGTGGTGATGCCTCGCAATGCAAGGCTGTAGTTTTAGAGGTTTGATGCCTCCACAGAGATTGTTGTTTCCAAATACCAAAACTATAGTAGAGTTCTCAAATTTCCCTTGCAAAGGCACCCTTCCCTCGAAATTGTTGATGGATAGATTGAGATACTCTAACGAGGAAATATTTGCAAAATATCTAGGTATACTTCCAGATAGATTATTGTTCGACAAATCAACTCTTTTAACACCCACCAACCCTCTTATATCTGGAATGTCTCTAGAAAAATAATTTCCTTGTAGATAAATAACTTCCAACGAGAGACATTTTCCCAAAGTTTGTGGGAGTTGTCCTGATAAGTTATTATTCCCAAGTGATAACTCAATAAGATTTTGTAATCTTCCAACATCGTTTGGTAGAGAGCCGCTCAAAGAATTGTCTTCCATGGTGAGGCGAACAAGGGTTAAATTTGCATTATTTCCTTAGGTATAGTCCCATTCAACTTATTATACCCTATACGTAAATCGAGCATGTGACTACAATTACCAAGACTCGGAGGAACTATTCCTTCAAAATTATTGTTGGACAAATAAAGTCTTACTAAATGAGTGAGGTTGCCTAAAAAAGATGGTATCCCTCCGGACATAATATTTGAAAATAAAATTAATTCCCCCAATCCTACAAGGTTTTCAAGAGAGGTTGGGAGTGGTCCTGTCAATAAATTGTCTGCCAGCAAAAGTGATTGTAAGCCTATGAGATTTCCAATATCATGTGGAATGCTTCCAGAAATGAGGTTTCCTTTAAGGTTTAAAGTGATGAGTTCTGTGGACATATTGGCAATGGATGTAGGCAAGGCACCCCCATGCCTATTGTAACTCACAGATAACCCTTGCAAATGGGAGCAATTGGTCAAAGCACCAAGAAATTCAAGATCTCCAAAAGAGTAACTTCCAAAAGAATTATTAGCAAGTTCTAGGTAATGCAAATTCTGTAATTTTCCAAAGTTAGGAGAAATACTTCATGTCATCATGTTTTTACCAATTCCAAACATTTCCAGAGTTGAAATATTGGCAAGTATTGTTGGGATGACTCCTGTTAGAAAATTTTCATGCAAAGATAACTCACGAACGTTTGGTAGCAGGTTACCAAAATTAGGCTTCAGGCTACCCGAGAAACCATTACCAAGGAGGTATAAATTTTGAAGCGAGGAGAAATTGTAGAAAGTGGGAGGAAAAGCACCAGAGAATTTGTTCATTGTTAATGTAAGAGACACCATTTGACTCAACCTAGCTATACCATATGGAATCTCTCCTTCAAGATTGTTATATCCTAAGTTAAGCACTAGTAGAGACGTCAAGTTTCCTATAGATGCAAGGAGCTTTCCTTTAAGGTCGTTTACACCAAGATATAAATAAAGAAGCTTTGTCAATGACCATAGTTCTGAAGGAACACCTTCCCCAAGATTATTTTAATATAAACGAAGGCCCAACAATCTAGAGCAGTTAGACAGATTTGCTGGAATCTCTCCTCCCAGATAATTAAAGCCCAAATCCAAGTATTTAAGTCTAAATAAGTTTCCAACCTCTTGAGGGAATAGTTCCACCAAAAGAGTTATTAGAGAGCTCAAGATCTATGAGAAACGAAAGGTTACCAATGGATGGTGATATCACTCCTCCCAATTGTAATCCTCCAAGGTCCAAAAGAGTAACTCTCTTGTGTTTGCGGCCACATGTAACCCCCTTCCAGTTGCAGAGTGGGAATGAGTGATTCCATGACGACAAGACAAATCTTTTGCCTTCAGAAACTTGAGACTTGAATTCGAACAAGGCTTGCATATCAGTTTCATTGGTAAAACCTCTTGCAAGAAGTTTAGAAACTCGCTAACAGATGTCAACATATGATTAGAAGGCTTCTTGATTTACAACTAAAAAATTAAATAAAAAATTAAACTAAATAAAATTGATTAAAAAATAAGAAATAAGATACTCAGTTTCTTATGAACGAGGATGACCTAAGTCTGGTAGTTCTGTCTAAAAAATAGGAGAAACATTTTCAGTTGTCTTTACGACTTTTCTTTACTCTATAGAGTATAGATATCAATGTAGAAGTTGACCAATTGATATCGTCTTTATTATTGCCCAAATGGTTCATTTGCACGAAGATAGTAAGAGCATCCACATTGGTAGAGACTCTCATGAGTCTCTCCAAAATATAAAAATAATATTTTTTAATGTTTTTAATTGTATAGTAAATTTTTAATTTATAAAATAAAATTGAACTAATCACATAAAGACACATAGCTTTTGGGTTTCTCATGAGTTTCTCAAATGAGAGACTCTTCTTGTTCTCTCTCCTCTTTTTTTAATATTTTTCATTTTTTTTATTAGGGGATTTCTCACATAAAAACTCCCAATGGAGATGCTCTAACATTTCAAAGAGCATGGAACCTATTGTTCAGGATAAATATCATCATGTCTGTCTCGATCCATGTGCTAAAGTATTTTCTTAATCATAGGGACGAGCAACCGTCACAGATTTGGGCTCATAATTATTTTAAAGACAAAAAGTTTTAGAAAATTTTATTTATATACACAAAAAAGGACAAAAAACCAAAATTTATTAAACAAAAGAGCCCACAAAATAATTTGTAAAAGAAAAAGGCCCATAATATATATTTTTTCTTACCTATAACATACAAAATTTTGAAAAAGTTAATTTTTAAAAAATTAAAAAGTTATTTTTATATTTGTTTGGGACCTATAAAATGTTAAAGTCGGCACTGAGTAATTTAAAAACATGTGGTCAACTTGTTGTGGAGTCAGGGATTTAGGATGTTTTCTTGCAATTAATTTTTCTGGATTTTATTGCCTTCTCTTTATGAAACTGAGATTAAAAACTGTCTAGAGAGGTTTGATTTAAAGATTAAGGAACCAAATTAAAAAATAATAAAGGTTTTTACTTTTAAGAGAGTGAATGAACTGTGAGGTGTTTTATGTTATAAAAATGGCAAGTAGTTAGCTAGAGCTACAGAAATACCGCTGCTAGTCATTTATATATAAATATATAAATATAGATTAAGTCCCGCGTATACGCAAGGTTAAAATGTAATATTTTAAAACATGTGAAAAACAAAAAAAATTTAGAAAATAAATGATAAAATAACTCGTAAAAATATGTTTACTATATATTAAAAGATACTTTTAAAAACTAAATAAAACTAAAAAAATATTCATCTTTTCATCAAGTAGGAGAACAATCAAAATCTCATAAGCTCAATATTTTTTTTAAATTAAATTTCTCGTTTCTTACTTTTTAATCAGATGTACTATCGTTCAACGATAAAGACACTTTTTGTTAAGTTAAACTAGTATTAAATAATTTTTGTTGTTATTTTGAATTTCTTTGTTAATTGTCTTTTGGATGATAACTATTTTCTAAAAAATAGAAGAAAAACCAACCAAAATTAGAGGAAAATTTAATAAACATAAATATATATATATATATATATATTAAAAAGTTACAACAACTTCATAATAGTAAATAAATAAAAAATTTTAAAAATGAAAAGGAAGAGATGAAGTTGAAGATATGATGATATTTTTGAAGGAAAATATTTGTGTGTTGAAAAAATATGAGTCTATTTATTTGGTTATATAGAGTTCAATATTTACAATTATTTTTCCGTTAGAATTAGAAATTTCCTTAAATAAGGAAGTTTATTTTTTTTTTTACAAAAGTAATCCTTATTTTATAAATCTATTAATATTAATTTGTATAGTTTCCTTATTATAATTTTGTGGACATTTTTTTTATTTGACAACAGTGACAAGGAAAACTCCAAGGTAGAAAAAGCTTTTTGAATGCCTTCTACAACAGAGTGTCTACTTGTCTCTCCTTTTCGTTACCATCTCTTATCGATCTTCCCTTCAAATTCGCGCTATCATGCGTTCTAGAACTTATGACCTTGGCTCATGTTCCTTGCATCTGAGGAAATCTGTGTAGCTTCTCTCTTCAATATCACTTGTCATGATCCGGATCATCTGAAACTACTATTCTCTTCATGACCCCAACCGGTATTTGCAGCTATCTGGTCATAAAAAGAATCGGCTGCAAGTCATTTGTTACTTAACTCCAAAAATAGTAGCATTCCTCATAAGCACCATAAGATCATGACTTAATGAAAGCACACAAATAACCAAATTCTCCATCAAAGTGTGTTTTGTTTTCTCCATTCAAACATCCTCAAATGTAACATTAACCGCATAATTGATTGATTACATCACTCACAAAACACATTTACCATTTCAACATGGAACTTTCTAATTCAATTTCTTGCAAAAGAAGCTGCACAAGCTTTTAACCAAAAAAAACCAAAGGTAAATGTGTAATATCCATTGTAGACACTTAAACGTAATCACTTTGGTCCAGATATATATATATATATATATATATATATATATATATATATATATATATGCAGCCAATCTCTGTCCATAATATCCATCAAACCTGGACGGTGTGGGAGATAATACAATTGAACTTTCTCAGTTCTCGGTTCTTATCTCTAGCACTTATGTAGAAATCAACCTAATTTCAACATCATCAGTTGTCAGAAATAGAGTGGTTTAATTAACTTTATATAAAAAGGAAAACAAAATAGAACCAGTCTATCATAAGAAAAAAAGAAAAGAAAGAAAGACGAACAGAACCTGAAAGCTTGGCAAAAACATTTTATAGGTTTCACAGCAAAAACGCCTCTGTTTTGACACAAATTAATAAATGCAGCGTGGATATCATTAAGTGGACTGAAGAACATAACTGAGGGTTACCAATTGTAAAGCTGGTAACACAACATGTGTCTGCAAATAACACAACATATCGTCTGCATAGAACACAAGCATTCAGTATTGCAAGTCTTTTACAGATTTAAGATAGAAAATATTATACAGGCTTCAGTGTAAGCCTTTTTTAATTGGGTTACAAAGTCTGTAGAGGAAGCACTTCAACGTCTGTATGTTCTTCTGGCTTTAAAGAACCTCTCTCTAATTGAGGTTAACTCCTTTGCGGCTTCACTTGTTGCCAACCGGTTCATCGGAGATTCTTCACAGCACCTAAGACCCACTTCCAAAACCAATTTCAAGCACTCAGCAACAGGGAAACCGACTCTCAGACCGTTGTGAAGAATCGATTCATCTGCAATATCCAATACTTTTTCAGGCAACACCGACTTGCAGTAGCTTTGTAGGGTATAGTTTCCCCCAAATAACTCATTGGTTGGTCGTTTCCCTGTGAACATTTCCAAAAGAAGAACCCCAAAGCTATACACATCACCATGTATTGACGGCTGCCCTCCCATCCCATATTCTGCTCCATTATTCAAACGACAGCAAGATTGTAATATAAAAAAAAAGAATACATAAATTTTCTTCAAAGAATACACCTAACTTCTATTGTGTGATGGTTTTACCTGGTGCGGCATAGCCGATTGTTCCTCTAACGCCACCTGAGCTTAGTTGGTTGAAGAAGGACTCCTGATCGAATTTGAGGATAAGACGAGCCAAACCAAAGTCACTAACATGGGCGGTTAGATCATCGTCAAGAAGGACGTTGCTTGGCTTAATATCACAATGAACTATAGGCTCATGACAATGAACATGAAGATAGTCCAAAACAGAAGCCACGTCTATGGCAATGTTGAGCCTTTCAAGAAGTGCCAAGGTTCTTGAGGGCCTACGAACCTCTTCAACTTCCTCTGGGTGCAGCCACATATCCAAGCTTCCATTAGGCATAAACTCATATATGAGAGCTCTGAATTCGTTACCTTGGAAATCAATACTAGCGCAAGCTGTCAATAGTTTCACAAGATTACGATGCCTTATGTCCTTCAAGGATTCACATTCTGCCATAAAACTCTTCATAGCTCCACGTCTTTGTAGGTTTAGAACTTTCACTGCAAAAATCTTGTTCTCCGTGGGGAGCAATGCCTTAAACACAGTACCAAAACTGCCTGACCCAACCATATTGCTCGAAGAGAAGCCATCTGTCGCATTTCGGAGATCTCCATAACTTATCTTTTCATGAAAATTGTCCAATGTGGAAGGAGCTGAATTATTGGTCTGCTGGTTCTTCTTTCTCTTTCTGAACCAACATAGAGAAATTATGAACAACATCAAAAGAAAAGCTATGCTTACGCTCACTCCGATCACAACTTTCTTCAAAAGAGAGGAATGCTTTGTCTCTGTTAGTGGTGTTTGCTCGAGGCATGGCTTTAGTTTCAGTTCCTTGATGCCTCCACAGAGATTTATGTTTCCAGATAACAAAACAATAGAAGAGTTCTGAAATATCCCTTCTGTTGGCACCATTCCCTCGAAATTGTTAACGGATAGATTGAGAGACTCCAACAAAGAGAGGTTTGCAAAATATCCAGGTATACTTCCAGACAGATTATTATTCGACAGATCAACTTCTTTAACACCCACCAACATTTTTATATCTGGAATAGGTCCATCAAAAAAATTTCCTTGCAGATACATAATTTCCATGGAGAGACAGTTTCCCAAAGCCTGTGGAAGTTGTCCTGATAACTTATTATCCGCAACAGATAGTCGAACGAGATTCTGTAGTAGTCCAACATCTTTTGGTAGAGAACCTGTGATAGAATTACCATGAATGCTAAGGTAAAGAAGGTGTGGAAGGTGCATAATGTGACGAGGTATAGTCCCATGTAATCTATTAAACCCAATCTCTAAATGTTCCAAGTCACTGCAGTTACCGAGACTTTGAGGAATGGTTCCTTCAAAACTATTGCTGAACAAATAGAGTTTTTGTAACCTGGAGAGGTTGCCTATAGAAGATGGTATCTCTCCTGAGATTTTGTTTGAATGGAGATCTAAAAACACAAGTTGGAAAAGATTAACAAGAGAGGTAGGGAGTGGTCCAGTCAACATATTACCTCCCAAGACAAGTATTTGTAGGCTTATGAGATTCCCAATGCCATGAGGAACTCTTCCAGAGATGCGATTATTGTCAAGGGCTAAATTGAAGAGTTTTGCGGAGAGATTAGTAATGGAAATTGGGAAGTCACCCCCAAGCCTATTCGAACCAATCTCTAGTTTCTCTAGTTGGGTGCAGTTAGTCAAAGAAGTGAGGAATTCAAGATCTCCAGAAGAGTAACTTCCCAAAGAGTTGGTCTGCAAAAACAACCATTGCAAACCTTGTACATTTCCGAATGTAGGAATACTTCCTGTCAGATTGTTTTTATTCAATCCCACTTTTTGAAGAGTCGAGATATTGGAAAGTGTTGTTGGAATTGAACCAGTGAGATAATTCCCTCCCAAATTCAACTCTCGAAGATTTGGTAGCAGAATACCAAAATCAGGTCTCAGGCGACCCGAGAAACGATTATAAACTATATGGATAACTTCAAGTGAGGACATATTGTAGATTGCAGGGGGAAAAACGCCTGAGAATTTGTTAATTGCCAAGTCAAGATACCAAATCTGACTCATCCTAGCTATACCATCTGGTATAACTCCTTCCAGATTATTAATTCCAAAGCTAACTCGCATGAGTGATGTCAAGTTTCCTAGCGATGCAGGGAGCTTTCCTTTCAAATTGTTTCCATAAAGATTTAACTCAAGAAGCTTCGTCAATGACCCTAGTTCTGAAGGAACACCTTCTCCAATATTATTTGAATATAATTGAAGTTCCAACAATCTAGTGCAGTTAAATAAACTAACTGGAATCCCTCCTTTGAGATAATTTAAGTTCATATACAAATATTCAAGTCTGAACAATTTTCCAACCTCTCGAGGAATAGTTCCACCAAAAGAGTTATCAGAGAGATTAAGATATCTGAGGAATGAAAGATTACCAATAGATGGTGATATCACTCCACCTAACTGCAATCCTCCGAGTTCCAAACTAGTAACTCTCTTGTGTTTGCGGCCACATCTAACTCCATTCCAGTTGCAGACATGGAATGAGTGATTCCATAAGGACAAGACAGCTCTTTTGTCAACAGAAACCTGAGACTTAAACTCCAGCAACGCTCGCATATCAGTTTCATCGGTAAAACGATATGCTTCAAGTAACATGAGCGCATTGAAAGCAAGTAAAAGAAACACTCTCATGCTTCCCATTTTTTTTTTTTGGTTGGTTAAAAGCTTGTGGTGCTTTTCATGTATTGCAGGAAAATGAATATATAAGAGACGAATCAATTGAAAAATGCCTCTAACTTGTGGTGATAACTAAACTTGAAGCAACCAAAGAGAAATAAACTGCCAGACTTGTCCAAAATGGCATAGATTCTTGCCGTCTAGACTCATATGCCGTGTAAGTCAAATAGTCAACTGTCTAAAGAGACAAAATTACATTTCACTAGTCTTCACGACTTTTCTTAGACGTCATGTAGTGTTAATGTGTTAACCATCAACGACAAAAGATAAACCACTGCTACGTCACATTCGACTGGGATTTTTGATTTTTCGTTTATTTTGCCCCAGGAAAATGATTATCAATTGTTTAGCTGTTTTAACACAATTTTTCTTTTTTTTGTCTACATACATTATGAATCTTCAAATGACAAGTAAAACAGATACAAGAATCTTACCGAAGTTAGTAGCTTTTTGTCTATGGCAACCAGGACAACAATATTTCAACATTATGAGCAAATTAAACTCTTTGGCCTCGCAATTAGAAGGAATAATTAACATTTAATAAGCTTTCAGAGACTGGGAACATAAAATGAGAGCAAATTTCAAAAATACATGACTTCATTATCGCAAGCCTTCATTATCGCAAGCCTTCTAAGTATGTTGAATAGAAAGAAACCACAGATTATGATATAAAATATTATATATGCTTCAGTATAAACCTTTTTTAATTGAGTTACAAAGTCTGTAGAGGAAAACACTTCAACGTCTGTATGTTCTTCTGGCTTTAAAGAACATCTCTCTGATTGAGGTTAACTCCTTTGCGGCTTCACTTGTTGCCAACCGGTTCATCGGAGATTCTTCACAACACCTAAGACCCACTTCCAAAACCAATTTCAAGCACTCAGCAACAGGGAAACCGACTCTCAGACCACTGTGAAGAATCGATTCCTCTACAATGTCCAAAACTCTTTCTGGCAAGGCCGACTTGGTGTAGCTGTGTAGGGTAAAGCTCCCGTCAAATAACTCATTGGTTGGTCTTTTTCCAGTGAACATTTCCAAAATGAGAACCCCAAAGCTATACACATCACCATGTATTGACGGCTGCCCTCCCATTCCATATTCTGCTCCATTATTAATTAGAACGACAACAAGATTGTAATAAAAAAAAGAATACATAGGTTTTCTTCAAAGAATACACATAACTTCTATTGTGTGATGGTTTTACCTGGTGCGGCATAGCCGATGGTTCCTCTAACGCCAGCTGAGCTTAGTTGGTTGAAGAAGGACTCCTGGTCGAACTTGAGGAGAAGACGAGCCAGACCAAAGTCACTAACATGGGCAGTTAGATCATCGTCTAGAAGGACGTTGCTTGGCTTAAGATCACAATGAACTATTGGTTCATGACAATGAACATGAAGATAGTCCAAAACAGAAGCCACGTCTACTGCAATGTTGAGCCTTTCAAGAAGTGTCAAGGTTCTTGAGGGCCTGTAAATCTCTTCCACTTCCTCTGGGTGCAACCACATATCTAAACTTCCATTCGGCATGAACTCATAGATGAGAGCTCTGAATTCGTTTCCTTGGAAATCAATACTAGCGCAAGCTGTCAATAGCTTTACAAGATTACGATGCCTGATGTCCTTCAAGGATTCACATTCTGCCATAAAGCTCTTCATCGCTCCACGTCTCTGCATGTTTAGAACTTTCACTGCAACAATCTTGTCCTCCGTCGGGAGCAATGCCTTAAAAACAGTACCAAAACTGCCTGACCCAACCATATTGCTCGAAGAGAAGCCATCTGTTGCATTTCGGAGATCTCCATAACTTATCTTCTCATGAAAATTGTCCAATGTGGAAGGAGCTGAATTATTGGTCTGCTTGCTCTTCTTTCTTTTTTTGAACCAACGTAGAGAAACTACAGCTATGAACAACAGCAAAAGAAAAGCTATACCTACGCTCGCTCCGATCACAACTTTCTTCAGAAGAGAGGAATGCTTTGTCTTCGTTGGTGGTGTTTGCGTGAGGCATGGCTTTAGTTTCAGTTCCTTGATGCCTCCACAGAGATTTATGTTGCCAGATAACAAAACTATAGTAGAGTTCTGAAATTTCCCTTGTGTTGGCACCATTCCCTCGAAATTGTTAATGGATAGATTGAGATACTCCAGCGAGGAGAAGTTTGCAAGATATCCAGGTATACTTCCGGACAGATTATTATTCGACAAATCAACTTCTTTAACACCCACCAACCTTCGTATATCTGGAATGGCTCCATTAAAGAAATTCCCTTGCAGATATATTTCTTTCAACGAAAGACAGTTTCCCAAAGTCTGTGGGAGCACTCCTGATAATTTATTATCCGAAATAGATAGTTGAACGAGATTCTGAAGTAGCCCAACATCTTTTGGTAGAGTGCCTGTGATAGAATTACCTGACATGCTAAGGGTAATAAGGTGTGAAAGTTGCATAATGTCCTGAGGTATAGTCCCATTGAACTTATTATGCCCAATCTCTAACTGTAGCAAGGTACTGCAGTTACTGAGACTTGGAGGAATGGTTCCTTCAAAACTATTGTTGGACAAATAGAGTTTTTCTAACCTAGCGAGGTTGCCTATAGCAGATGGTATCTCTCCTGACATTTTGTTTGATTGGAAATCTAAATACCCAAGTTGGAAAAGATTACCAAGAGAGGTTGGGAGTGGTCCAGTGAACATATTAACTCCCAAGGCGAGTGTTTGTAGGCTTATGAGATTCCCAACGCCATGAGGAATTCTTCCAGAGATGTGATTATTTTGAAGGACTAGACTGAAGAGTTTCGCGGAGAGATTAGTAATGGAAATAGGCAAGTCACCCCCAAGCCTATTCCAACCAATAGATAGTCTCTCTAGTTGGGTGCAGTTACTCAAAGAACTGAGGAAATCAAGATCTCCAGAAGAGTAACTTCCGAGAGAATTGGAATGAAGAAACAACCATTGCAAATCTTGTACATTTCCGAATGTTGGAATACTTCCTGTCAGACTGTTGTTATTTATTCCCAGTTTTTGAAGAGACGAGATATTGGAAAGTGTTGGTGGAATGGCTCCTGTGAGATAATTCAATCCCATATTTAACAATCGAAGATTTGGTAGCAGAATACCAAAATCAGGTCTCAGGCGACCCGAGAACTGATTATAAGCCATATATAACTCCTCAAGTGAGGACATATTGTATATAGAGGGAGGAAAACCGCCTGAGAATATGTTCATTGATATTTCAAGAACCTCCATTTGAGTCAATCTACCTATACCATCTGGAAGTCCTCCTTCTATATTGTTATTGTCCAATCTCAGTCCTATGAGTGATGTCATGTTTCCTAGAGATGCAGGGAGCTTACCTTTCAGGTTATTACTACTAAGCTTTAAATTAACAAGCTTAGTCAACGACCCTAGTTCTGAAGGAAAATCTCCTCCAAGATGATTCGAATGTAAACGAAGGAACAACAATCTAGAGCAATTAGATAGACTGGCTGGAATCCCTCCTCTGAGATCATTTAAGTTCATAAACAAATATTCAAGTCTGAACAAGTTCCCAACCTCTCGAGGAATAGTTCCACCAAAAGAGTTATCAGAGAGATTAAGATATCTGAGGAATGAAAGATTACCAATAGATGGTGATATCACTCCTCCCAATTGCAATCCTCCGAGGTCAATACCATTAACTCTCTTGTGCTTGCGGCCACAAGTAACTCCACTCCAATTACAGAGTGGGAATGAGTGATTCCATGAGGACAAGACAACTCTTTTGCCTTCAGAAACTTGAGACTTGAACTCCAACAACGCTTGCCTATCAGTTTCATCGGTAAAACCATGTACTTCAAGTAGCATGAGGGTACTGAAAGAAAGTAAAAGAAACAGTCCCATGCTTCTTAGTTTCGTTTTGGTTAAAAGCTTGTGGAGCTTCCTTTGCAGGAAAGTGAATATAAGGGACGAAGCAATAGCAAAATGCCTTTAACTTGTGGCAATAATGCAACTTAAGAGGATTACATCAGTGGCTCCCAACCACATAGAGAAAAAGTTGCAAGATCATTCCAGAATCGTCGACTGTGTATTAATGTATATCAACCTTGTTGCCATGAAAGTCAAGTAGTGAACTGTCTGAAAAATCAAAACAATGCACTAGTCTTCACGACTTTGATGTAGACATCGTGGATTTACGAAGAAATCAACCAATCGACACCAAGTCTACTGTTTTAATATTCTAAGATAAATTTATTTGCAATAACATTTTGAAATTGCAAAGAAAAGAAGAAAAAAGTTAAGAAAGTTTCTTTAGCGTCAACGTCAACGTCAACGTCAACGTCAACGTCAACGTTTACTTATAATTTGATTTCCTTGACGGGCAAGGCAATAATTCTGGGGACGACATGTTAGGTCCATAACATGAAAGCATATTGAAAGAAAGTAAAAAACAGTCTCAGCTTCTCATACTCCCTTTGTTTCATTTTATACCTAGTTTAAAGATTTTACTCATTAAGGCATCAAATAAAATACTCTTTATAATCTTATATTTCATTATTTATTTCAAATTTTACTAAGTCTTTTGACTAAAATTAATTGGATAATATAAGGATAAAAAATAAAATAGTGGCAATTTTTATCGTGGAAAATGAAAAAAACACTTATTTTACAACAAAAATAAAATTCTTAAATTACGTTTAAAATGAAACAGAGGGAATATTTTCGGAGTATTTTATATGATAGTGAATATAAGAGACGAAAAGCAAAAGCACAAAGATAACACAAGAAAATGTTCCCAACCTAATCTGCTACTTGTCTTAATATGCAAGCAAAACTAAAATGAAGTTAAAGCAAAACCAATGATTTTGAAAACTTTATCATGATCACCCAGGAAAATGAAAACATAAACATAACTGAAGAAAGGTGTTAAAAAAAAAACATAACTGAATAAAAATATCGAAATTTTGTAATACTCCCAAATTAAATTAAGAATAAAAAGGGATTATTAAGGATTATCAATTGTCAAGCTAGTAATACAACATTCATCTTTTTTTGTCAACAAATAACAATAATTCCGGAAGCATATGTATGTATATACAGAGACAAATAAAACCACATATTATTCTATAAGGCTTAGGACTACCTTTTAAGTGGATTGCAAAGTTTGTAGAGGAAACCATAAACCCTTCACTGTCTGGTTGTTCTTCGGGCTTTAAAGAACCTCTTTCTGATTTTATATATTAAAAAAAAAGTACAGAATACTCACATTCATCCTCAGAATAGTTGATTACAAGCTTACCCTTAATAAATCTACATATTTAAACTTTTTGCCATTTAGATTAAAAATATATATTTATCTAAATAAAATTAATTTACGATAAACATAAATTATTTTAATCAAATATATTAAAAAAAATAAAAAAGTTATTTTTAAAATTCAAAATTTTTTATATTTTATCTATTTTATTTTAACATTTTATTTTAAAATTTTTTAAATTCAAAAGTTATTTCGGAGGAACGTCGAGGATCATCGAGGATCACCGAGGAAAGGTGAATTTGGTCGAGGCTGGTCGACGAATGATCCGAATAATCGAGAAAAACTAAGTCCGGACATAGATTTCCGAGAAATCCACGTGATTGGTCGAGGGAGTCACGTTCGGACAAGATTGGTTCAGACAAAAATGGAATGTTTGGACAGAAATAGAAATCTTCGGACAACGGATAAGATACAGATAAAATAGATAATATCCGAAAAAGATAAGAAATCTTCGGATGGAATCGAAATTCGTCGAGGATTCCTAGACTGGCATCGTGGACTAATGGGCCGATGTCGAGAATTCACGGGCCAGCGTCGTGGATCGATAAATCGATTTCGTAAAATCGTGGACCAAGTGTGAAGACTGGGCCTGATGGTTAGATCCAACCATGGTTCAGTGATTAGGGTGATTATTAAGGGTAAATAATCGCAAACCCTAAGTGTTATAAAAAGAAGTGATCACCGAAAACCCTAAACAAACACTTAAGTTCTCCGAAAGAACCTAAGTGTGATTCTGTCAAGTTTCTGTTGCCGATCGTCGAAAAACAGTGAAGGTTTGTCATTCACAATCGAGGATTGACGTGATTTAGCGAGAATCTGTCGTGAAAAATTGGGTAAGTATCGATTACTAAGTGTTATCGATATTCCTCTTTAGTATCATCGAAAGAAACGATGATCTAATCATTGATGAATGTTTATGTCGAGGTACGGCGACAGATCATGGTGAATTGTCGAGAAACTTACATTCGGTATCGGAGATCTGTGGACGATTGTCGAGTTTTCGGGTAAGTTTCGATAACGACTTTGTGTTTATCGATAAAACGTTAAGTATCATCGAGGAAAAAGTGATCTGATCGATGTTACTTGTTTATCGTGGGAGATCGAAAGTTTCTGTCGAGGAAAAACCGTAGATCTAAGAGTAAATTGTAGATCTGTTGAGGATTAAGCATCAAGAGGTGTCAGAAAACCCAAGTTTGTGAATCCAGCTGAGTGCGTGACCATGGCTAAGTCTAGGGTTATTTTCGTGCATTAGATTCCTTGTCTTGATGTTTGTGCATGTTTGCTTGTCATGGTAAATATGTAAGACGCACGTTATTGTTTTGTGATTTATCTATGGTGTTCGGATTATCACTTAACGAATTGAAATATGAGAGAAACTGACATGCATTATTGATAATGTGAATCAAAATGTTGATTGTAATTCTATGACTATGGCCTGGTGAGACGGGACGACCGCTCCACTAAGCAATTCGTTGTTTACGTCTCTTTTTGGATGCAGGTCAAGATAATGATAATTGTTGTTGAACCAGCTCGTGGGTACTAAAGCACGGAAGGGAAGGATGGTGGATTTATGATGATTTTTGGGTAGTTTATGTTCGGATTTTGTTAAGGTCTAGTAGTAAAAACTGATGTTGTACTAAAACCTCTATTTTAATCTTAATAATTCAGTTTATGCATGCTTCTGTCGCACTTAAAGAACGAACGCTGAGAAATCTAAGAAAAATTGAAAATTGCCGAAAACGCCTAAGAGAAAATTTGAGAAAAATGACTGGTGTTTCATATAGCCCCATTCAACTTATTTTGCCCAATCCGTACATCTAGAAGGTGACTACAATTACCTAGACGCAAAGGAACCACTCCTTCAAAACTATTGTTGGACAAAGATAGTATTTCTAACATAGTGAGGTTGCCTATAGAAGATGGTATCTCTCCTGACATTCTATTTGAATGGAGAACAAGTGCCTCCAAATCTAAAAGCTTCCCAAGAGAGTTTGGGAGTGGTCCTGTCAATAGATTTTGTGACAACCAAAGTGATTGGAGTCTGATGAGATTCCCAATGTCACGAGGAATACTTCCTGAGATAAGATTTTTTTGAAGGCTTAAATAAACGATGTTTGCAGACAGATTGACAATTGAAGTAGGCAGGTCACCAACAAGCCTATTGTCACCAATATCTACCTCTTGGAGTTGGGTGCAATTAATCAAAGCATCAAGAAACTCAAGATCTCCAGAATAGCCACTTCCCAAAGATCCTGCAAATTCATTACTTTTCCAAATCTCAGAGGAATACTTCCTGTCAAACTGTTATACTCCATCCTTAACGCTTGAAGATTAGAGATATTTGGAAGTGTAGTTGGAATGCCTCCTGTGAAATAATTATTTCCCATAAATATCTCTTGAAGGTTTGGTAGCAAAGTACCAAAATCATACCTCAGGCTACCCAAGAAACCATTTCCAAATATGTTTAAAAATTCAAGTGAGGACAAATTGTAGATAGCAGAAGGAAAAGCACCTGAGAAATTGTTCATTGACAATTCAAGATGTACCATATGAGTCAATCTAGCTATATCATCCGGAATTCCGCCTTCTATATTATTAATAGCAAAGACCAAATATTCGAGGGATGTCAAGTTTCCTAGAGATGAAGGGAGACTTCCTTTTACGTTGTTTCCACCAAAAATTAGAGATACAAGCTTTGTCAATAATCCTAGTTCCCAAGGAGCCCCTCCTTCAAGATGATTAAAATCTAAATAAAGCTCCACCAATCTAGAGCAGTTAGATAGACTCGTTGGAATATCTCCTCTAAGAGCATTTGAGCTCATAAACAAGTGTTGGAGTCTAAACAAGTTTCCCACCTCTGAAGGGATGGTACCACCAAAAGAGTTATCAGAGAGATTAAGTGATACGAGAAACGAAAGATTACCAATAGATGGTGATATCACTCCTCCTAACTGCAATCCTCCAACGTCCAGACGAGTAACTCTCTTTTGTTTGTGGCCACATCTAACTCCTTTCCAGCTGCAGAGAGGGAATGAGTTATTCCATGAGGACAAGACAACTCTTTTGCCTTAGTATTCTAACACAGTTTATTTGCAATAACATTCTGAAACTGCAAATAAAAGCAAAAATAGTAATAAGTAACCAAACTTTGTTTGGCGTCAACGTACTCGTTTACTTACAGTTTGATTTCCTGGACCGGCAAGGCAATATATATTTATGGGGACGACATGTTAGGTCCATAACATGAAAGCATATTGAAAGAAAGTAAAAGAAACAGTCTCAGCTTCTCATATTAGTAGGATAGTGAATAAAAGGGACTAAAAGCAAAAGCAATATGGTGGTATTGAAGTTCAAAGATAACAAGAGATAGTAACAGGAGAAAATGTTCTCAAACTACGCGAGTCTTAAAATGCAAGCAAAAATAAAATGAAGGAACCCATAATTTTGAAAACTTTATCATGTTCACCCAGGAAAAAGAAACATAAAAATAACTGTAGAAAAATATCGAAATTTTGTAATAGGAAAGCTGTGAAATCCCAAACAAAATGGACAACTAAATGGGATTATCAAAAATTATCAATTGTCAAGCTGGTTACACAACATTCATCTTCTGTCTGCAAATAACAATATTTCTGGAAGCATATGTATGTCTACAAGGCTTAGAACAACCTTTTAGTGGATTGCAAAGTTTGTAGAGGAAACCATAAACCCTTCAACGTCTGGCTGTTCTTCTGGGTTTAATTAAAGAACCTCTTTTCTGATTGAGAATTACTAATGTTTTGTGTGTTATATGCACCAGCTTAGTCTTTGTTTGTAGGAAATAAAGACAACTACTTGTAAACTCTGTTTCCAGTTCATAAGGAGATAAAGAATATTAAAAGACGGAGCCAAAGGAAAATGGCATTAAATATTCAAAAGTGCGTAAGTTAAAGTGTGTTGCATTCTTAAGCAATTAGTTTGAAAAATAATCAACACCCCTGCATCATTAGGATAGGGAAAATGTTATTTTAAGGAAACAAACATATGACTGGAAGCCATCAACAGTATTGTCAATAGTCAACAGAAGTGGGCGGTACTTAAAAAATGGCAAAAGCTCGTTCTTATGTTAGACTTCTTTCGAGTCATCAAGAAAATGAAAGTGATCACAGTGTGACCTTGTGCGACACAAACTACATAACTCACCATAGACACTTTGGCTGTAATCCTTTTCAGGTGATCTCGAGAAGCTCATTACCATACTCTTGTACAGATATCTTAGAGATTAGTGCAATGAAACTGTAGTTTCTTACTCATGCATAAAAGAGGATAGCTGAATGGGTCTTGTAAATGTCAGTAACGGTTCCTTTTGTACCTGCAGGTTGAATCAAATAGTCACATTATAGAGATCGTCTCTTTGAAGAGTTTGCAAGACAGAAAAGAGGTATGTGACGAGGGAGATATTGTTGGAGATGCACTCATTCAGCTAGATACTTGGGATGTTTATAGTATACAAATTTAAAAACGAAAATTTGATATACAACTTTTCTAGTTCTCGGGAATAAAAAGTGAAGATAAATATTTTATTGAACAAGAGAAAGTTGTAATAGCCTAACTGAGTCTCATTGCACACAACAAATTACAACCATGACACTGACACAATAATTTGAAAATACAAACCATACACTTGAATACTCGTACATTCATACAAATAAATAGAGACATATCTATGACGAGTATTGGACAATAATATATCGCACTTACCCCATACTATACATGCATACATGTGTAAGCGGGTGTATATAAGAGATACATACATGCGTACCTATATCTTCACTTTTACAGTCTCTCGTACTAAAACTCGTTTAAGTCTCCTCGTCTCCTAAAAACATTTCTCTGATAGATACCAACTTGCTTAGAGCCTCAGCCATTGATATCCGGTTCACCGGTGATTCTTCTGAACACCTGACTCCCACCTGAAACACAAGGGTCAAACATTCGACCATATTAAGATGATGCTGAGCATATGCACCACGGAGAATAGATTGGTCTGTGATATCTAGTGCTTGTTGTTTCAGCAATGCTGATTTAGTAAAACCATGGAGAGTTAAACCGTCCACGAATAACTTATTAGTGGGTCTTTTTCCAGTGAAAATCTCCAATAGGAGGACACCAAAGCTGTATACGTCGCCCATTATTGATGGATGACCTCCCATACCATATTCTACAAAATTCAATAATAACAACAATAAGATCTAAAGAGTACTAGGACGATTGTCTCATTACCTGATATTGGTTATAAAGGTAAAATAAGCATACCTGGTGCAGCATATCCGATGGTTCCACGAATACCTGCAGAGCTGATTTCATTATGGAATGTGTCCTGTTCAAATTTCAGTAGGAGTTGTGCCAAACCAAAGTCGCTTAAATGAGCAGCCAGATCTCCATCAAGTAGAATATTGCTTGGCTTAATATCACAGTGGGCTATAGGGTTGTGACAATAAGTATGAAGATAAACCAAAGCCGAAGCAACATCTATGGCAATGTAAAGTCTTTCAACAAGGGTCAGGGTTCCCGAGGGATTGCCAGTTTCTTCTATTTCGTCCGGGTGCAACCACATGTCCAAGTTTCCATTAGACATGAACTCATAAACGAGAGCTCTAAAATTATTTCCTTCAAAATCAGCACTCGAACAGACAGTAACCAACTTCACAAGGTTGCGATGCCTTATACCTCCTAATGCTTCACATTCTGCTATGAAACTCTTTGCAGCTCCACGTTTGCAGAGATTCAAAACTTTAATGGTAACAGCCTCATTCTTGGACCCAAGAAATCCTTTAAACACATCCCCAAAGTTACCCGACCCTATCAAATTGCTGGAAGAGAAGCCACCGGTTGTCTTGTAGAGCTCATCATAACTTATCTTTTCATAAAACGATTTCACTGGGGAGAAAGACCCATCATTCTCATTATTGTTAGCTCTGACACTTTTCATTCTCTGTTTGTACCGGCATAGATAAACCACAGACAGACATAAAAGCAAAAAAACTGCCATACCTGCACTGACACAAATGGCGATTATCTTTCTGACTGATGAATGCCTTCCACGTAACTCTACAGGGCATGGCTTAAGCTGTAATGACGGGATGCCTCCACAGAGGTTTATGTTACCAATGACAGACATTGCACTGGTATTACGAAATATTCCTTCTGTTGGCACAGCACCTTCAAAGTTGTTCATTGAGAGATTCAGGTTCTGCAGTTTGGAAAAGTTCGCCATATATTCAGGTATTGTGCCAGAGAGATTGTTCTTCGACAAATCTAGGAATCTGAGGCCAGTCAACCCTCTTATATCTGGAATGGGCCCAACAAATGAATTCCCTTGCAGCAAAAGGAATTCTAGTGAAAGACAGTTCGTCAAGGTCTGTGGAATCTGTCCTGATAGTTTATTGTACGAAACGTCTAAAGCTAATAGAAATTTAAGCTTTCCAACATCTTCTCTCAAAGGACCAACCAACGAATTAAATGAGACATTTAAGATGACAAGAGATGGAAGTTCCATAAGCTCACGGGGTATGTTGCCATTCAACTTATTTGTACCAAGGTTCAAGTCTAGAAGATAGCTGCAACTTCCGAGACTTGACGGGATGCTTCCTTCAAAGCTGTTGTTAAGCAAATACAGGTATGTTAGCCCAGTGATATTGCCCAATGAAGATGGTATCTCTCCAGACAGTCCATTTGAATAGAGCAAGACTTTTCTCAGTTCAGAAAGTTCCCCCAACGAGGGAGGAAGTTTGCCTGTCAACAAATTTTCCCCCAAGTCTAGTGTTTGCAGGCTTACGAGATTTCTTATTCCATGAGGAATACTTCCAGAGATGAGATTTCCACCAAGGGAGAGCTCAGTTAATTGGGTGGAGAGATTGGCTATGGAGACGGGCAACTGACCGCCGAGTTTGTTGAAGCCAACATTCAAGTACTGCAACTGAGTGCAGTTAGTCAGTGCACCAAGAAAATCAAGGTCACTAGAGGAGTAATTTCCCAGATAGTTATTATTAAGGCCTAGCCCTAATAAATTCTTAAGTTTTCCGAAACTTAATGGTATCCTTCCGGTAAGATGGTTAGACGGAATATCAAGCTGTCGAAGAGTGGAGACATTGGAAAGGGTCTCTGGAATGGTACCCGTGAAATTATTTATCCCCATATATAGTATTTGAAGGTTAGGGAGAAGAGAACCAAAGTCAGGTCTAAGGGTGCCAGAGAAACTGTTGCCGGTTATCGACAGAAACAATAATAAGGACATGTTGTAAATTGAAGGAGGGAAAACACCTGTAAACTTGTTTAATGTTATTCGGAAAAAGACCATCTGTTTCAGTCTGGATATACTCCCAGGACCTCTCCTTCTATTTGGTTATATATAAAATCGATCATCAGGAGTGATGTCAAGTTTCCCAATGAGGCAGGGAACTTCCCTGTCAGATTGTTTCTACCCAGAGATAGAAGGACAAGCTTAGACAGTGAACCGATCTCAGAAGGCACACCTTGTTCAAGATGATTTGATGATAAATCAAGTGTTGAAAGGCTAGTGCAGTTAGACAGAACAACCGGGATCACCCCTCCAAGAAAATTATTGCTCATATTCAAATACTGAAGCCTGAACAAGTTTCCAACCTCTAGAGGGATGACACCACGGAAAAAGTTGTCTGCAAGATTCAATGACTGAAGAAATGAGAGATTACCGACAAAGGGAGAAATTACACCAGTTAGTTTCAGTCCTCCAAGGTCCACGCCAGTTACTCTTCTGTGTTTGGGGCCGCACTTAACTCCAGTCCAGCTACAGAGAGGCAGGGAGTCATTCCACGAGCCCAACACAACGCTACTTGTTTCAGAAATTTGAGACTTGAACTCTAGCAATGCTTGTTTATCAGTCTCCTCCGTCAATCTGATTGTTTGAGCACAGACCACATCTGAATGTTCAAGTGAGACAATGACAAGGAAAGCAGACACAAGAAACAGTCTCATGACCAAAGGAAAGCCCATCGAGTGTAACAGCTTTTTTTTTCTAAACTCAACGAAGACAATTTTTTCTTTCACAACAACTAGGGTGACTGTTTATTGAGATTATGAGCAAATAAAAATCTTGAGCCTCTGGATCGCTATGTAATAAAGAGGAAGCATACAAACTTTCAGAAACTGGAAAATAAAGCGAGGTCATTCCAAAATCATGGGACTTGCAGCCTGCGGTATGCAGATTATTCTTAATCCTCGTTGACTTTGAAGGTCAAAGTCAAATAGAGCAATGACTTATTCTCGGATTTCCTCACCTAATTTATTCACTGCTTCATTTCGTCCAAGTCAAGTGTCAGACGCTTATCATATATATATAATTTTACTAAGGAAAACTCAATTAATCAACACTGATAACAACCACCATTCTTATAAATATGTAGCCGAGAAATGTTCTTAGCAGTGACCATGACATCAATGATATCGATATACACCAACTTCAATCTACATTGTTTTCAGCTAAATACAAAAAAATTATAGCACAACTACAGTTTAATTCGAAAATATCTTAATCTTACCTAGCAGAAGAAAAATTCAAAACTATATAATTCTTTGTTTAGTTTTTTTATAGACACAGTCAATAGGAATTAAATTGAAAATATTTGCAATTTACCTCTTTAATTTGGATATGACAGGAACAGCAAGCGTTGCATTAATCCATATTAACCCATACAAGGAGAGCCAGAATCACTCATCCCTGTAGAACACCTGAGTCTGTAAACACGGGTCAACACAGCCACTAACAACAAAGGTATACATGAGATAGCAAAAAAATTCTGTAAATGAACCAAAAAGGATATCACGACTTCTTCATTTCAAACAGTAAAATCAACAAGTATCATGACAAACAAACATAACCCCAAGGATAACTCTCTTGGAAAGAACAACAGAGCTCATTCCCATAGACTCTAGCTACAACTGATAACCATTGCGTATGCATACCAATATATATCCCTCTAGCGACGGCGATCTTCCCTTCTTGAAGAATCCCTATACTGCCTCGTGGATGTTTCTAATTGCCTACTTGAACCTCCTCCCTCCCTGTCATTATGATCTCTTCTAGATCCTTCCTTCAATTTTTCCCTATCATGTGTTCTGGATCTCTTGTCCTCCCTTAGATAATCATTTTCAGCATTGTGTCTTCTAGATTGTAAATCATCAAGCTGTCCTGATCTCTTTTTTTCCCTCCTATCATAAGCATCTCTTGACCTTGGCTCCCTATCCTCCCTTTCCACTTTTTCTCTTTCTTTAGGGCGGCCATATGAGGCATCTCCATGACCCTTTTCTCTGTAACTTTTCTCTTCTGCGTCAGGTTTGAAGTCTCCTCGATGGCCAAAACTTGTACCACCCTTTTTGGCACCATTAAACTTGTCATGATCCCACCTGGAACTTCTATCCTCTTCATGACCCCAACCAGTATTTGCAGCTCTCTGTCCATAAAAAAGAGTGAAAACAAAAAATGAGATAAACAGCATGTTACCTTCTATCAAGTATTTATCAAAATCATATGTTGAAAGAATAAGTACAGTATCATCCAAAGAATTAGCTCTTACTTTTTCATCGTGGGAAAATTTGCAAGAGTCACCACGAGTACACTCTCCTCTCTGAAAAGCTCTGCATACACCGCGAGCCTCTCTATTCTGCCGTTGCGTCTCTTCATCCTCTTCTTCTCGCTTAACGTATTTGCCACAATGGTCCACCCTAATGGTCCGCCCCAACACCTGAGCTCCATTCAAATTATCTGCAATCACAAAAACAAATCACCCTTTAACAAATTACAACACCTAAAGAAATAAATCCACATGAAACCAATATGCAAGAGTCATAAAAGAAGAGCTTCACTAACCAACAGCAAGAACTGTACTTCTTTGATCTTCATACGCAAGAAATGCAAAACCCTTAGATTTGCCAGTTCCCTTGTCTCGAATAAGATTGACATCAACAACTTCACCATATCTACAGTTCCACGAAACAAATAAAAAGGCATAAGAACTAAAAACCCATTAAAAAAAAATTGAAACTTCAGAAACGCAACTACACTTACTGTGAGAAGACGGCGAGGAGATCACCCTCGGTGAGATCGTACGGTATGCCTCCGGCGAAGACATAGGCAGAATTTTTGTACTTAGCGTGCCACGAAGCTTCTTCAGAAATCCCTAAATCTGATTCCTTAGCGATTATACTCTGTGTCAGCTTCACCTGCGTCAATGGATTCATCCTTTCAAATCTCTCTGCGTTCGTTGCCGAGAAAGTTGAAAAAACCCTAAAACTAGGAAAACGAGATCGAGGGGTTAGCTGAGCGGGTCGGGTTTTTCTATGACCCGACCTCTTATATTGCCTAATCAAATTAACCGACCCGGATTGAGGCCCAATTATTTTTTCTGGGCCAAGCGGATCATGGTTGCATAAAATTCCCATCAGAACTTATGATTTTTGAGCAAAGATTTTGGATCTTTTATATTCCTATGTACTTTAAAGAAGAGAACTTATAGCTGAAACAAGAACAGTGTAGATTTGTGAGTGAAAGCCACTTCTTGAAGAAGAGGTTTTTAGATTCAGACATGAATGTACAATAGGAATAAGAGTTTGGGAACCAAAAGCCAAATGCAGATAAAAAGAAAAGCAAGTAGAAATGGAATTCCCCCAGAAATGGTTACTATATTACTTACTACTACTCTAAAACATTATATACATTCAGATAACGTTTACCAGAACCGGTTTCAGCTTTTGTCAAAGCCCTTCTTCTTCTTCTTCTTCACTTGACATGGCAATCATAAGGAGAAGACGCAAACACTTGATCTGGAACCACTAGAGGTAGCTTCTCTATGTACACAAATAGCCTCTTCTTATTCTCCCGTGCAATTGTATACATATTGACCGTATCTGATTTCTCCATTAACATCCATAAGTCTCCAGAATTTACTCTCTTTAGACTGTCTCGGCAAAAAGGGCATGATTCTGATCTCCCATGCCTGCAAGAAAACATCGATTAACCACCAAAAAAAGAAAAATTGCAGAAGGAGATCTCATTAAAGAATCGACTTACCAATCGCGGTAACACTTGATGCATAAAGAATGGGTACAATTGGGGAGAACAACCATATTGTTCATCTCCATACAAATCCCGCACTCTTCTTCTCTCTCGATGTCAATCTCCGAGAGCTTGACCTTTTCAGTCTCATCTTTATTTCTGTACCGTATTTTGCAGACTTCTTTCTGTTTGCGATCATCCAGGTCTGTGATACCCCTTTCTAGTTGTAAAAGGGATGGAAATATCACAGCTGTTTCACAATACGGAAAACCAATAAGCATTAAGGATAACAATCAACTTGTTACCAAACACTTGAATCTCCGCATTACCATAGAAATCTTTAATACTGGTTTTTCTCTCGTAAACCGACATTGTAGTTTTCCCATCCGCATAAGTCTGAATAAGTTGAACGGATTAATCAAATAATCACAAGAAAAAAGTTTTTAAAAATGCAGAAGAAGAGAAGGAAGTGAGAAGTTGTAAAGAATGTACCATGTAAATAAGAACTCTGAGCAAACCAAGAGCACCAGCAAGGTGGCAATCAGTCCATTGGACAAGAAAAAGTAAAAACTGGGCAGCTGGGTTGTAAGAAAGTCTCATTTGAACACGAGCTCCATCCCTCTCACGAGGATAATCTAAAGCTCTGTTTATTCATTGAGAAAGAAAAAAAAAAGTGACATTGTTCATAAGCACCACAAGACATTATTTGATAAAAAGCACAAACATAACAAACAACGTATTGATCGGATCACAGACACTACCAACAGAGACAATTCTTTATGCACTCATTCTAACATTCCCCATTCAGACATGGAACTGTCTTATTCAGCTAGATCATCATCAATTATATACAAAAAAAAAAAAAAAAGTTGCAGCTTTAACATAGCAGTATAATAAAACCACTCAATCATTGCAATCAAACACATTTTCAGCTCAGACCTTGATTCACTACAAACAGCATATGCCAAAATCGTTTCTCAGCTTCAAGGGTCAAAGTATTGATCGAATCAAGCACATTTTAAGCTCAGACATCAGATGTTAAGTTGCTTTTAACATTAGCAGCAGAACCAATTGATCATGAAACTCACAAAAACATTCACCTTTCAAGTTTCAAATATGAAACTGTATAACTCAGCTAGATTAGCATAAACAGGTTGTAGCTATAACATAGCAACACAATAAAACTACTTGATCACCACAAACAAACCTAATTTCCTCTCATCCAAAGACTTTGTTCAGCTTCAAGAGTCAACACTCAAAGAAGCTGTTTTAGGACAAGACTCCTTAAAAGTGACTTCATCACTCAAATCCTTGAGTTACTTAATTTACATAGGTCGTTAACTTCTCCTTATTATATCATAACTACTCAGGACCAAATAAAACCCTGATTCAGTACCAAAAAAAACAATCCGTACCATTCCAAACTCTTCTGTACCACAAGAATAATTTCAAAAAACACACTTGTGGTGGTCCTAGATAAAAAAAGAATCAAAGAAACAGAATCTAAAAGCTGAGCAAGATAAATTTTTACAGAGTATTACAGCAAACAAAAAGAGAAAGTTTTTTCCCACCCAGAAAAAAAAATCGAAACTTTAGATTACGAAAGCAGAGAAAATTCCAAAATACAATAAATTGAGAGGCGTACACAGTGTTAGCGTGTTGGATATCAGCTTCAAGAGCTTTCAGAGAATCCTTGAATGAAACTTTTGCCATTAAACTCCAATTCTCATCAAACGAAACAGAGAAACAAAAAAGTATCAAAGCGAGAAGAGAAAGAAAGAAGAAGCAAGGAAAACAAAGTTTGATGCTTTAGAAAAGATATTTCACCCAAATTCGATGATCAGGAGAGATGAGAGAGAAGAATGGTATTTTGGTAATTTTGTAATATGGATAATGGTATTTGGTAAATTTAAGTTTTGAGATAAACCTCATTAGTGCCTTCAGTTGCGATTCTCTAAGTAGCTTTATCGAGAAAAGACGCGGAAGTGGGTTTCGAGATTGACCATTTTGCCCTTTGTTCGGCTAATGTGAGAGAGAGATACAAAAATCTTGTGGGGAGTAATCTTCTGTTTATGGCATAGGTGTAGGTTTTGTGCTGTGCAATAGTATTTTGACACATGGAAGGATAAGGCTTAAGTGTCTGCTTGGTTTGGCTTACAAATCATTTCTCATATCTTTAATTATTAAAAGTCAATTACCCACTTGTAGTTTATGGTATTAAACATTGAATACTTTACTATAAAACAGATTTTGGGTAAAGGACAATGAAACAAATTGATATCTAAGAAAACAATAAAGGAATGTATTATTTTACTACTTATTTCATCAATATATTAGAGTTTACTATTCAACTAGATTTTAAATATTTTGAATATATAGTTTTTTTTATTGTTGACTATATAATTTGAATATAAATTTACAAATAACATTTTGTTGACTAAGAATTTTCTTTAAACATTTATTAGAATATATGTTAAATATTTTGAAAAGATGTATGATTTAAATAACGTTATTTTTAAATTATAATATATCTACAGTTAATTTTGAAAAAAAAAAATAGTAAATCCCTAATAGTGGAAAATAAAAATATTTATAAGTTTTTTTCCATGCAAACAAACAAATATAAGGAAAACTTACGAGAAGATAGAGAAATAATTGATATCATTTTTTTGCTCAAAATATTTTGATTTTACGATTTTGGTATACCAAACCCTCAAAACCTCCGGTGTTAATAACACTAATCTTTATTTCTTCAGTCTAATGAATAAGAGTTGTGTTGTCGATGTAATTTAATTCGTAAGAAATTGATGTACGCAGTGACTTAATTAACATTACGTATCTACATTTTTTATTTCTAAACTCGTTCAATGGTAGTGGTTTAATTCGCGGATTTTTGGTTCTAAAAGATTGAAACTACCCAATTATTTTATTTTATATAAAATAATATTCGTAACTACACAATTAGTTATCTGAAAAAAAAAATATGTACCAAAAAGGTTAAATCTGTTGTAAACTTATATCTCATTAATGATCTCTGGAATAATATATATAGATGTCAGGGTACAATAGAAAATAGTAAAACTTAATGGGCCGGTTAATGAGTCCATAAGATGTTTTATAACACTCCTCCTTGGACAAAATAACTGTGCTCGATACTCAACCGTGGTCTCTATAATGCGCTGGGGAATGTTGCCTCATTAAAACTTTACCAGGAAAACCCAGTGGGAAAAACCATGGTGAAGGAAAAAGAGTACAACACGCATTACTCCCCCTGATTTGAGCATCACTGTAGATCTTTAAGTCTACGCATCCCAATCTGATAAATGAGCTTCCAGAGTGTTGAAGTCGGCAATGATTTGGTGAATAGATCGGCTGAATTCTCACTTGATCGGACCTGCTGAACTTTGACCTGACCATCCTTCTGTAGCTCATGAGTGAAGAAGAATTTGGGCAGAATATGCTTCGTCCGATCCCTTTTGATGTAACCGTCCTTGAGCTGAGCAATACAAGCCGCATTGTCTTCAAACATCACCGTAGGCTCTTTATCTTCTTCCATACCACAATCTGATCGGATGTGCTGGGTCATGGATCGCAGCCAAACACACTCTCTGCTAGCTTCGTGAATGGCCAAGATTTCCGCATGGTTAGATGAGGTGGCAGCGATTGTCTGCTTCATAGATCTCCAAGAGATAGTTGTTCCTCCATGCGTGAAAACATAGCCAGTCTAAGACCTGGCACAGTGCGGATCCGATAGATATCCTGCATCAGCAAAACCAACTAGCCCATCCTTGTTGTGGTTAGTGTAAAACAATCCTAAGTCCTTAGTTCCTTGTAGGTACCTTAGGATGTGTTTGATACCGTTTCAGTGCCTTTTAGTTGGACATGAGCTAAAACGAGCTAGGAGACTCACGGCAAAACAGATGTTTGGTCTAGTGTGACTAGCCAAGTACATTAATGCTCCTATGGCACTGAGGTATGGCATTTCAGGACCGAGAACTTCTTCATCGTCCTTCTTTGGACCGAATGGATCACTGTCCAATCCTAGGCTCCTCACAACCATTGGGCTGGTCAATGGGTGGGCCTGGTCCATATTGAATCTCTTGAGTATTTTTTCAATGTATGTCGATTGATGCACAAGGATTCCATCTTTGATGTACTCAAGTTGTAGCCCCAAACATAATTTAGTTTTGCCCAGGTCTTTCATTTCAAATTCTGCTTTTAAGCATTTTACTGTTTGGGCGATTTCACCAGATGTTCCGAGGATGTTTAAATCATCCACGTATACTACTATGATCACAAATCCTTTATTTTCGTATTTTTTGATAAAGATGCATGTACTGATCGGATCGTGTTTGTAGCCTTCTCTGATGAGATATTCGCTTAACCGGTTATACCATATACGTCCGCTTTGTTTCAGTCCATATAAGGATTTGTTCAGCCTAATGCAGTGCTGATCTCGAGATGCATGCTTATCTTTAATCTCGATGTCATCTGGTAATCTCATATAGATTTCATTGTCCAGTGGTCCATAGAGATATGCGGTTACAACATCCATTAACTGCAAATCTAAGTTTTCTCTTACAGCCAGACTTATGAGGAATCGAAAAGTAGTTGCATCCACCACAGGAGAATAAGTCTCTTCATAATCGATTCCAGGTCTCTGTGAGAATCCTTGTGCTACAAGTCGTGCCTTGTATCTAACGACTTCACCGAGTTCGTTTCTTTTACGCACAAAGACCCATTTGTGGCCCACTGGTTTAGTATCGAATGGTGTCCTTATGATCGGACCAAACACATTCCTTTTCTTTAGACTGTTTAACTCCACGTTTATGGCTTCTTTCCATTTTAGCCAGTCTGATCTACGAGTGCACTCAATTATAGACGTGGGTTCTAGATCCTCTTGCGTGTGCGCAACCTCAAGTGCTACCTTGTATGCAAAGATTGCATCTATGTCGACATCTTTTCTGTTCCATTGAGTTCCAGACATGCTATAATTGATAGAGATTTCATTATTATTGATCCCTTCGGAACCTTGAGATTTGGCGTCCCAAACCTCTTGTATCGGTTCACTAGGGTGAATCTCAGCCGCGGCTATGTCTGTTATTTCAAGAATCCCGGTTTCAACCGTTGCACCTTTCTTTGGTTTCCGGGGATTCTTATCTTTGGAACCTAATGGTCTGCCACGTTTATTACGTGATGCAGATTCTGTAGCAACTTGAGTCTGTCCCTTTTGGACATCTATTCGTACTGGTGCATTACAAGCTGGTATGTACGATTTAGTTACTCTGTCCGGGTCAGCAAAGGAATCTGGCAATTGATTAGCTAGCTTTTGTAAGTGTATAATCTTTTGGACCTCTGAATCACATTCTAGAGTCTGAGGATCTTGCCATTGTGAGGATGTTTGATTCCATGAAAGTTCCTTTACCAGCTTGTGTGTCTCTCCACCTAAGACAGGATATACCGATTCATCAAATCGGCAATCCGCATATCTGGCCTTAAATAGGTCTCCTGTGGTCGGCTCGAGATATTTGATAATGGTGGGAGAATCAAAACCAACATATATTCCCATCCTCCTTTGAGGTCCCATTTTAGTTCTCTGTGGTGGTGCAATGGGTACATAGACTGAACACCCAAATGTCTTAATATGGGAGATGTCTGGCTCATGACCCGTTAGCAGTTGGGATGGTGAATATCTATGCTCACTAGATGGCCGGATGCGTATTAGTTCAGCAGCATGTAAGACTGCATGTCCCCAAGCTGAGACCGGGAGCTGCGACCTCATAAGTAATGGTCGAGCAATCCATTGAATTCGTTTAATGAATGATTCAGCTAATCCATTCTGTGTATGGACATGTGCCACGGGATGTTCTACACTTACCCCCATGGCCATACAATATTCATTAAACGCTTGGGAAGTGAATTCACCAGCATTATCAAGACGTATAGTCTTAAGTGGGAAATCTGGAAAATGGGCTCGCAACCTGATGATTTGGGCCAATAACCTAGCAAATGCTTGGTTCCGAGAAGACAATAGACAGACATGCGACCAGCGGGTCGATGCGTCAATTAGAACCATGAAGTACCGAAACGTCCCACACGGTGGGTGGATCGGTCCACATATGTCTCCTTGTACTCGTTCCAGAAAATTCAAGGTCTCTTTGGACAATTTGACTGGTGAAGTCCGAGTGATCAACTTCCCTTGTGAGCAAGCTGTGCACATGAGGTGTTGAGGGAAGACTCGGTTTTCTTTAAGGGTGTGCCCTTTAGAACTTTGAATTAATTTACGCATCATGTTCGTACCGGGATGACCAAGCCGGTCGTGCCAAATAGTGTAATCTTTAAACCGTGCTTTGATAGCAGCATTAGCCTCAATCATACTGACCTTAGCATAGTAAAGGCCAGTAGATAGTGCAGGTATAGTCTCAAGGACTTGTTTATGGCCGTGTGAGACTTTAGTGATCAGTAATGATTCTTTGTTCCCTTCACCCTGGGTTTCGATGTGGAAACCATTTAGTCTTATGTCTTTGAAGCTCAAAAGATTTCTCTTTGAAATGGGTGAGTATAGCGCATCTAGTATTTCTAGATGTGTGTCGTTTGATAACAACACATGGGCTTGGCCGTGGCCCTCTATTAGGCTCGAGGTACCCGCTATGGTGCTAATGTTTGCGGTTTTTATTATGAGATTTATGAAATAGGTCTTGTCTTTTAATATGGTGTGGCTGGATCCACTATCCACCACAATGATATCCATGTTCTCATGCATATCTTCATTAAACAAGAGGTATGATTTAAATTTAAATAAACCATAATAAATTCATAAATGAAATAAAAGACATAAGTTCTGAAATGTAAATCAAATCTAAATAAAACAAATCCCAAATGAAAATAAAATCAAGAATAAATCGAAATGTTCAGATGTCGAGATTAATCGAGTAGGTCGGAGGTTTGGTAATCCATGGGATCAGCCTTCTCATCCTTGAAGTCACCTTCATAATCTTGGTGGACCAGATTAGCTTCAGGATTAGCCTTCCCGTGCTTCTGATAGAGCTCACAAAGGAACTTGGGAGTGCGACAGTTCTTGGACCAATGATTTGACATCCCGCATCGGTGGCAAGGGGATGGATTGGTCGAGTTGGCTGCATGGGTCGGTTTGGAGATCCCACGACCTTTACCGTGATTGTAACTGAGGTTAGGTCGGTTGCCTCGGTTCGAATTCCCACGTCCATTGCCACGCTTCCCACGTCCGTTGTCACGTCCACGGCCACGATCAGAGGATCTGTCACGCTGGACGTAGTTGGATTCTCTATTGGCTCCTTCTGGGAGTGGGGCTGATCCCGGGGGCCTTTGAGCACTATTCTTCATCAACAACTGATTGTTTTTCTCCGCTAGGAGTAAGCAAGAGATCAAATCCTCATATGCCGTGTGTTTCATTCCACGGTATTGTTGCTGAAGCACAATATTCTGAGTGTTGAAGGTTGACAATGTCTTCTCAAGAAGATCATGATCAGACACTTCTTCGCCACAGAGTTTCATGAGTGAAACAATCCGAAAGAGTTCGGAGTTGTAGGCGTCCACGGATTTGAAATCTTGGAACCGTAGGTTCTTCCAATCGAACTTGGCTTGGGGCAATAGGACCGTTTTCTGATGGTCATACCTCTTTTTCAGTGCCACCCAAAGGTCGAGTGGATTCTCAATCGTGAGATATTGATTTTTGAGGCTCTCGGTCAGGTGATGGCGGATATGAAATATCGCCTGGAACCGATCTTTGAGAGATGCGGTGTTATCATCGATGATGCATTCACCTAGGCCTTTGGAGTTGAGGAAAATTTTAGTGTCAAGGGCCCACTGGAGATAGTTATCTCCTGAGACATTGAGTGCCTCGAATTCAACCTTTTGAATGTTCGACATCTGAAACATATATAATTAATTTCATTAAGGGATTATGAATCTATGGTATTTGGATTATGGGATTCATTCATTTTTTTTTTCTATTTTGCGATTTAAAGTCGCGATTCAATTACTTGCGGTTTTGGTTTGTAAAATTACAAAACCAAAACGTAATTATGGGGATTGATGATTAGGGTTTTGAGTGTTAAAGGTTGATGATCAGAGCCTTAAGGTTTAATCATTGAATCAGTAGCATGCTTGAATTTTGATGAACAGTAATCGTGAACAGTAACGATGAACAGTACTGGTGAACAGTAACGATGAACAGTAACGTGATTTTGCATGATTTTACAAAACAAAATCGTGATCTAGGGTTAAGCGGTTAGGGTTTTGACGGTTTAGATTAGAGTTTCTAAATGAAGACGGTTTCGATCATTAGGGTGATGATTTTACTTTTGATCACGCTTTTTTGGTTCTGACTGGAAAAAGGAACCGGGAGCTAAAGACCTTGGTTTTCAAATCGACTCAAGGTAGGAGAAGAAGCGGCGGCTAGGGCTCGGAGGAGGAGAAGAAGCGGCGGCTAGGGTTTGTGAAAACTCAGGCGGCTAGGGTTTCGTGAAAACTCAGGCGGCTAGGATTTCGTGAAAACTCAGGCGGCTAGAGTTTCGTGCTGATAACGTGTTGTAAACTTATATCTCATTAATGATCTCTGGAACAATATATATAGATGTCATGGTACAATAGAAAAGAGTAAAACCTAATGGGCCGGTTAATGAGTCCATAAGATGTTTTATAACAAAGTCAAAGATTTAAGTGGTTTACTAAATGGGAGGTCTCAAGTCCGAGAATACAAGTCATGTGATAAAATGTATATGGCTACAATGGTTTAACCTCTAATTTTTTCAGAAGAATAAAACGGATAGAAGGCCGTATGGATATGCATTAGATAAAAAAAAATGGAATAACATAGGTTGGTCAATTAAAATTTGAGTCCTTCAAAGAAAAAAAATGGGTTGGAATGTGTATAAGCTTTGTGTTGGGTTTAGTTTATTTGAGTTAAGAATTTGTACCAAATTAAAACCAAACAAATTTTAGAGAATTTTTCTTTTTGAAGTTTTAAGTTAAGTTCAATTGGATCATACTCAATTAAAACCATTAACAATATCCTGAATCGGATATATAAATATATAAAATAGAATACACTATAAGAAAATAGGTCATAACCGACGGGCAAAACCGTAGGTAAGCCGTTTGTTTATACCGTAACCGACGGATAACTACGAGACACGTCTGTCGGTCTTATGTCGTCGGTTTTTTGTTGCCGTCGGTTTTCTGTCGGTTAAAATGGACGGCAAACCGACGGGTTTACTGACAGGTCTTTCGGGTAGGCACGTCTCATCTTCGCCATAAAGCGGTTCATCTCCTCAAGCTTCCTCTTTGTTTCCCTCCGCTCTTCTTCCATCTCTTCGGCTCTTCTCCGGTTTTCGGCCCTTTTCTCTTCCATTTGTCGTTCCAAAACCGCTATACGAGCCTCTTTCTCTTTGAGCTCCTCCGCGAGCGAAGGATCAATGTATGATTGAGAAGACGACGATGACCGATCAAGGGATTTAACTCTTTGGGTTAGATTTCCTAACCCAAAGACACGACTCTTGGTCTTCTGAGTTTCCTACAATTTAAAACAAAATTAGTAATTAAGAAATAAGAAATAAGAAATAAATCAGAAAATAAATTTAAATAAACGATTTACCTCATAAAAGATTTGGTTGATCACATCCAGAGGGAGATCATTAGTAATTGATCCTTGAGATATTGCCGTTTCATCAATTCCCTTGGAAGAACTCCCGAAAACGTCATTCGCCACACCATCCTGAATTTCGTTAGTTTGTCGGTTGGTGTGCGTATACTACATCAAATTTAAATGGTGAGAACGCACACCATCCCGAACAAACTAAATAATACACAAACACCATTAGTTAGAGAAAACATTGAAAACAAATTTTAAAACTTACAAGTTCTTGCTCGCGGGACTTGTAACTCTTTGCACCCGAGTTGTGAGTTGCAATTCCTTTCCCGCCTCTATTGCTCAACTGGTTCTCGGAATTCTTCTTCGACAGTGCTTTCGTATCCTTCTGCTCCCAGTAAATTTTAAGGCCATCGAAGACTCTCGGGTTCACGTACCTCGGCGTCTTCCCTTTCGCCCAACGTTACTTCCACTCATTGATTGTCTTCTTATATTGTTCCTTCGTGAGAGAATTGAACTCTTTACGCATCTCGTAAGTGTGCTCGGGAGCCAATGTAAAATCTTGCTACAAATCAGAAAAAACAATTGTTAATATAATTAAATTATTGAAAAAATTCAAAAATCTCAAAATAAAAAACTTACAGCAAATTGTCTGAACCATAATTCTTTATCAGAATCTGGCATGGCCGAGTATTTTGGATATGGCTCCTGCAAAAATCTTTGCATTCTGCGCAAGATCGACTTTGTGATGTCATTAACCGTATATCCAAACCTAAGAACAAATATTTAAAAACATTAGTTAAGTATTATATAAAACAAAAACCGCAATAGACGTCTAAATTATTAAAATACGTACCATGTCGAACCTTCGCTAAGGTTGGGATCGAGTCGAGGCATATGGGTTTGACCCGGTTGCGATAAGAGTTCCTCGATGCTCATTTCCATCGGTCCAACATACGTCTGGGACTCAGGGACATTAGAAGTAGTAGGAGTCGCCTAGGGGGAACCAATCAGGCGTGGTTGAGTCGAGCAGCCTGACTGCGACTGACTCTGACGATAACTACCGTAGTCCCATAAATTACAAAACAAACATAAGTTGAAAATGAAACACGTTAATCTTTTAAACATAAGAAAACAAAGTAAAAATATGTATTTTTAGAACTTAAAATCTTTAATTCCATTTAAAATTTGGGAAATATAGAAATGAATTCCATAAATTTTGGTATTTCAAAATTAGAATTTTTTTTTAAAATCCTTAAAAATCATAAAAAAAATTGTAAATCCAAATAATTAGAAAAAACATAAGTTACAAATTAAACACATTAATCTTTTAAACTTAAGAAAGCTAACTAAAAATATGTATTTTAAAAACTTAAAATCTTTAATGCTTTTAAAAAAATATGGGAATTTTAGAAATTAATTCAATAAATATTACAAAATTTGAGAATTTTAGAAATTAATTTCATAATATTGAGGTTTAGAAATTATTAGGAATTAAGAAATTTTAAAATCTAACTAATTAAAATAAATAGGTTTAATAAGATTTCTTAGTTGTAAAATTTTAGAAATTAATTTCACCGACGGACTTATGATTTTAGGTTCTATTTTGGGTATCTTTAGGGTTTAGGGTTAGAGATTATGAATAACAAAGTTTTGACACTCTTACTATTGATATGAATACCTCTACCCACTCATATTAACAATGTATTACAATTTCATAATCAAAACACAATATCACATAAACTAATATCTAACTTACATATACTTTTATAACCTAACTCACTCATTGCTTTACAAGTTTGTGATAACTTGAAATTTGATCATTTTGAAAATGTTAATGGTTAAGTAATGTCAAAAATGCATAGTAGGAGACAAATAACACACGATTTAGGAGTTTCGATTTTAAAATGTTAGAAAAAAACTAATACTCGTCGGAATGCCATCGGTTAACCCATCGGTTTAGTTTACAAAACCGACGGGCTGTCAATAAAAATTTCAAATTGTAGGGTCCTTGTAGGACCCATGTTTGAAAATCGACTGGTTCCGTCGGTATATCCGTCGGTTCTTTATATTAACCGACGGTTTGTCATCAGTTAATTCACTTTATTGAACCATCGTTGAAATATGATTTCCGTCGGTTCACCCGTCGGTTTTCTACATAAACCAACGGATAAACGATAGGATTTAGAGTTTTTTTTAACTTAATGATTTGTTAGTTTTTAATGAATCTAAAATTCGTAACTTATGTTTTGAAATAACCAAAATGTTATCAATGTTAAAAACTTAAAATTTCATTTATTTATAACGATTTAAAAAATAAAAATACATTATAATATGTATAATACATTGTAAAAATCCAAATCACAAAACTAATCAGAGTCAGTAGAGTAATCAGAAGGAATTGAATCATAATCATCGTCAAATTCTCCATTGCTCTTTTCAGATTCGTCATCAACTCTATCATCTGTGTAAAGAGTGAAATCAACCGCAAGGGTAACTTCAAGGGAATGCTCAACAGGGGCCATAAATCCACTTCCGCTTGGTTGCAAAGGATCGTGATCAGGAACTCCATATAACCTTCCTCTTGGGTGTACATGTGTTACGGTAAGCTAAGGGTCTGCCGTGTTTGTGACCTGTGGATATGGAATGTAGCATACCTGTATTAAATATCATTGTAATTATTATTTAAAAATTAATGAAGAAAATAATGCAAAAAAAAACGTACCAAAATTCCTAATAAACGAGATCTTTATATATACTTGATATGCTTGTGAACCAAGGATGAAACGATCATACTTCAACAATCTTCGGCAAGAATGGACCGATGTAACTCCGAATTTGTCAAAACAAACACCACGACCAATAAATGGATCATAGCAATCGCAGAGGAATACAATGCATCTTAAGTTAACCATGCCGAATATATCTCTAAGGACACCATAATATACAACATCTCCACTTTGAGATGAGATACCGTAATCCACCGTTCACCTTCTTGATTCCTCTTCTTGAATCCAAAATGCGTATCTCCTCGTGCAATATCTTGGATAAGACTTCACAGTGTAGTTAGGGCCGTTGACAAACTCGACAAACTATGTTGGAAATGACTGACCTTTGGAAATCTCATCGGAAACCTGTGGAAAAAATATTTTTTTTTGAGATTAACATCATTTGTCTTTTTAATTTTATGAAAATATTTATGTATATAATTAATACTATATATAATATTTAATTATAGTATTTATAGTATTTAATATTTATAGTATTTAATTAATATTTATAGTATTTAATTAACACTTACGTAATATTTGAGCCAAGACACAAAATCTCCTTGTTTTAGGGGGTTTATTCGTTTAAGGATTTGAATGGATTTCGAAATCCTCGTAAGATTTAGAAATCCATGCAGATTTTTATTGATTTTAAAATCAAACAAAAAAGATTTCAAAATAACATAGATTTGAAAGTGGATTAGAAAGTGGCTTTGAAATTCGAATAACATGGATTTGTCAAAATCAAACATTTTAAAATATAATATATATCTATATATATATAAAGATATACATTATTTTTCACATATCTGACATCTCAATCGAATCTCTCCACACATTCGATGTTATAATTTGCTCCACTGATTGACATATTCTCTCTGTTGGTCTTGGGTTATTAGAACTTCATGATCACTTTTGCCATTAAGCTTTTGAATAACTTTTCATGCACTTTCGTTTTCTTCGGGATAAAAGAAATCTTTGTTAATATGTCTACTGATAAGTGTTATGGTTGGATTAAGTGTAATGTTATGTAATAATAATTATTTATTTGCTAGGTTTGATTAATTATTATTTGTTAGGTTGGATTAATTATTTTTATTTTCAGGTAGTGTTAATTTCTTTTGTTTTTATTTAGTGGGTTCAAACGTATTACGAATCAAAAGAAAATAAATCGAACAAATATTTTTTTTTCTTTTCAAGTTATATATGTCGGCAATCATTGTAAGTAATTTGTGAAGGAAAGCAATTCATTGTATCAATAGTTATCACCACAAAGACAACCTGAGCTCGTGAGTCATGACTACTCAATCACTCAAGTTATGCATCGTTAAATGTGTGCTTAATGTTAAAGTCTTTTCACAGTTTTTATGTGTCGTATGCTTGTGTGTCAAGTTCTTACATAATACTACGTCAAACCTAATTCTTATGTGTCATATGCTTTTTTATCAGGTTTATTTTCAAATCCACCCGAAATAACAGGGTGAGAGTAAGGATTTCAAATGCTCTATTTATAAGTAAAATAGATTTTCAAATCCATTGAAATCCTATGTTAAATCAAATCCATGTCAAAATCTTTAATATTGAATAAAGGGTGATTTTAACTAGTATTTATAAATGATGGAACCAATAAGACATGATTTAGAAATCTTTTTAAAAATCATTGATTGAATAACACATGATTTTACTTGGATTTCCAAATCCATTAAAATCCTTAAACGAATAAACCCCCCTTAGCACTTCGAGTTGTTATTCACTGTAGTCTGAGTAATATGAGCGTATTATCGCCATGTAAATCCTAAATCAAAATAGTTAAGAAAATGTAATAAATAATTTACTATTTAATAAATTTAAATCATAAAAAAAATCATTACGTACCTTTCGTATTCTAGAATGTCCTCACAATTGTTGAGAATATACATATGCAAATGCGTATACTCCTGATCTGTTAGTTTTCGAGAATTCCCTTTTCCACTTAAGCGGCCAATTTGTGTGAACAAATTAGGAACATACATAGGATAAATTGGTCGCTCTCCTCCATCATCATGTCGAGAAGCTCAACGACTCTTCGTTCAGACCTCAGATAGAAAATAATATTTGGCAAAATTTGAAGCTTCTTCATTGATGTTCTGTGCCACAATTGATCCTTCAACTTTGCTTAAATTTTTGACCTTCTTTTTCAGATGATACATATACCGCTCAAAAGGATACATCCACCGATATTGAACTGGACTTCCTAATGCTGCTTCTTGCGGGAGGTGAATTGGTAGATGTTCCATAACATCGAAAAAAGCAGTGGAAATATCTTCTCAAAATTACATAAGATCATGGGGATACTTGTTTTTAAATTGCGGATACCATCAACTGTTAACGATCTCGAACAAATATCTCGAAAGAAAGCACCAACTCCTGCAAATATTTTTAAAATCAATAAATATTTGAATATATTTATATATATGAAATAAATTATTTTTTCAAATTATAAAATGTATCTGCAATAGCTTCATGAACATTATCTGAAAGAAGATGTGCAAAAGCAAATGGAAAGAGATGTTGCATCATAACATGACGATCGATATGATGTGAGGAAGAAAATGTATAGGATGTTGTGTTTGCTTCTGTTTTTGAGCTAGACCATGAAAATACAGTGATTTTAGTGGATAAGTTAACTCGTGCATGCGTTTTGTCACTCATTAATTGCTTAACATCGTTAAATTCTATGGTATATTTGCACCGTTTGATACATTAGGTTTTAATCTACAACTCAATTTTATTAGTTTTTAAGGTGCAACGGTGATATCTTATGTTGTGTTTTTTTGTAATTCCCCCTAAACAAAAAAAGAAATTGGTGCCCCATTTACAACTTGAAATAGGAAGTTATCCTAGCTAGGATTACCAGAGTTTACAACCTCGTAATCTCTTGCTTTTTACCATTTAATCTGTGGCGACGTGGGTTTTAATTTTCATTGTTAAAAAAAAATCGATAAGTAAATATTTTCGACATTTCAGCTGACAGATGGTTCAGAACAACAAATGGGACAAATCTTCTTCGTCTCAAGCCATTTGGTAATACATTCAGAGTGATATGGATGGTCACAAGGTCGGAGAACGACCAAAGATTCTCTTTCTTCAAACTCCATTTGACAAACCACACAACGATCAATCTCGTTTTTGTTATTTGAAAATACGTATGTAGATGCGTTCAAACAAGTGGAGATTTCGGTAGGAGACAGCCCACGTTTTTCGACTCCGATGAAATCTCCAAGTGCAATCAATTCCTCGTAAGATAACTGGTCGGGGTCAATCTCATCTTCTTCATCCAAGAAATCATCCTCCTCAGGGTTGGAGTTGCTTTCTTGGTCCTCAAGAAACTCATTGATTTCGTCTTCATCTTCTCCAAGTCCATTGTTATCGAAATACTCGTAGTAGTTCTCATTGCTTTCTTCTTCTTCTTCTTCTTCATCTTCATCTTCAGATTCTTCGTCACTTTCTATCATTGAAAGCCTTGAGGGAGCCGAATCATGCATATCAGCGGTAAAATTGGAATTAGCTTGGGAGGCAGCAAGAGCAACTTCAGAATTTGCTTGCTCGAAGAGGGTTAGATCGGGAAATTTGTTTTGAGGTTGCTTAGACGACTCTTCTTCTTTATTATCCATTTGAAAAGAAGAAGCAGTTCATGTTTTAGGAAGCCGTGCTTTGGGATTTTATATGAAAATGGCTTTCATGTCAAATAGGTTACTTAAGCAACAAGAAATGAATAATGTAGAAACTTCCGAACAAAGTGATACAAAAGAAATATGGGGAAGTCAGGGTATCCTTTTTCGCTTAAAATCTCAATTTACTGCATTTTCCCTTAGCTTTGGGTTTCCAAGAAAGAAATAAAAGTCATTTCTTGGACGAGAATCTACTGCTTCGATACCTAAAAAGCATATACGTATCACTATCTCTTTATAACATATGTTCTCCTCCCAAAGAAACACTTGTTTACAACCAGCCTAATATACAATTTTTTAATGAATATGGATGAACTCTTAAAGCGTAATATAAAAACAAAAAAAAACAAAAATTGAGGTGAATATATTGTTGTCAAGTAGTTTTGTTTTCATTCATTGTGTAAATGAATAATAACAAAATCTTTTAACAAAAAAATAATACTAATAATAACAAACTCTTAGACATTATGCTATCTGAAAAAATTCCTAATATATGCTGCAGAAACAGTCCATATATATTCTTTATAATATGATCACCTTTTTAGCGTAATGAGAATTCACGTAAAACCATGAAAAAAGTTGGTAGTGAATCGTTTTTTTTAAAAAAAAAAAAAAATTTTAAATGAGTTGGAGAAAAAAAAAGAGAGTGAATTGTTGAGGAAAGAATAATTAAGTTCAGAAAGAAGAACACTCTCGAAGGCGACTGAGCTTACCTTCTAGAGTTTTCAAAATCTCGATCTGTGATCGACTCAAGTCTCTGATCTCGTATCAGACTCTCAATTTCTTCCTCTGGAAGACTATTGCAAGCACATTGAGCTATGAATCAGGAGAAAGAGCTGTGGAAATCATTCCAAGGGTTGCGAATAGGGGAAGAAAGGAAGGCGATAGTTATACATCAAGATGTACAAGAGCAATTTGTTAGAGATCATCGATTGTGTATAGTAGTTCGGCCACTGAACCCAAAGCATCAACCTTCAGCTGGAGTAAGGAACTTTCTACCAAAACTATGGAAGCTTGAAGGTAAAGTTCAAGGCCAAGTAATGAATGATGATAATACGTTAAACTTGTACTTCCAACAAGAGCATCACATGCTAAATGTTTTGGAAGGAGCTCCATATACTTTCAAGGGATGGTTGCTAGCTATAGATCGATGGGGAAATCGAATTTATCCTACCTTCCTAGCAGCTATACCGTTATGGATTCAAATTAATAACTCCAAGACCAGTATAGAAGGAAGAACATAGTTGAAAGCATAGGTGCTATGTTTGGCCAGGTGTATAATGGAGGTATAAAGATCTTAGAGCCCACACCAACTAAGATAGCTCGGCTCTGGGATAAAGTGAATTTTGATATAAATCAGCCAATCTCACTTGTCCAGAAGGTCAAGTTCTTACAAAATGAACCAGAAACTGAGATTGAACTACGGTATGATGCGGTTCAAAAATTCTGCACAACCTGTGGAAGCTTAAGGCACGGAGCAGACGAATGCGAAACAAAAATCACTACATAACAACAGGAAATACAAGTGATGCAAATCTGCGAGGCTAAAGAAGTAGAAGGAATAGAAATGAATAAAGAGAAAATAAGGAAATTATTAGGTACTGCATCAGACTCTTCAAAATCAGATGCTTTAACCTCTAGAATGGAACAACAGATAACCTATAAGAAACCACAAGAGGAAGCGCAATCAGAGACAAAAAAAATTCAGAGTTTGGAAGAGGAAGAATCACAAGGAATAAGGAATCTCAAAAGAAAGTACCCTGATACACCATGGAGGTGCTATGGAACAGCTTCAAGGAAGAAAACAAATCAAAAAGAGGAGAAAGAGGGACAAAGCAGCAAAAACCAAGCTAAGCAAGAGGCATGAGAAATCTCCTTTGTCCCAATCCAAATGAAGCTTATGAACTGGAACTGTCAGGGTTTAAGGAACCCTCTGACAGTTCGACACCTACAGGAGATCAAAAGGTCATTGTCTCCTGAGGTAATGTTCCTAGTAGAAACAAAGAACTCAAGAGAATATGTAAAGAGCATAGGAGATAATTTAGGATATCCTAACAAATTTTGTCTATCAGCAATTGGAGCTAGTGGAGGTTTGGCTATTTTTTGGAACCACCAACTCCATGTAGATGTAGTTCGTCCCACTCTTAACTACACTGATGTATATATTAAGAAGGGTAACAACACTTTTTGTGTCAGCTATGAATATGGGCATCCGGATAAAAGGCTAAGGCATAGATTATGAGACTGGATGAAGAGCAGGGCAGTGCTATATAGTGGTACACCAAGAATAGTGATAGGTGACCTAAATGATATCAAATCAAATGAAGAAAAAGAAGGAGGTCCCCTACGATCAGAGGTGAGCTTTGAAGCTTTTAGAAGTTTAAAAGAACTAGTGGTTTAAATGAAGTCAGAACTATAGGAGGCCCTTACAGTTGCAGGGGAGTTCGATATAACCACATTGTGAGATCAAAGATAGATAGAGTTTTGGCTTCAAACTTATGGATGGAGATGTATCCTATGGTGTATGGAAGATTGTTGAGATGGATGGGATCTGATCATCGTCCATTGCTTCTCTGCACTAATGATTTTGTCTGGAAAGACAAGAAACTATTTCGATATGAAAATCGATGGAAATACGAGCCAGAAATAAAGCAAGTGGTGGATACAGTATGGAACTCAAAATGCAAGAATCTACCTGCTCAGAACTTCACAAAAGCCATCATTGAATGCAGAGATGCTATATCTAATAAATGGAAAAGAAAGCATAATGGCAACTCTAGACAAGAAATAACATCATTGCAACAACAACTCCATACAACGTATAACTCTTCCTCTATTGATTATAATCACATAAACAGTATAAAATCAAAGCTTATGATTGCTTATAGGAAGGAGGAAGAATACTGGAAATTGAGAAGTGGAGTTAACTGGTTGAAAAGTGGAGATAAAAACACGAAATTCTTCCATGCCAAAACTAAGCAAAGAAGAGCAAGAAACATAATATGTACTCTGGAGGATGATAAAGGAAACTTTTACCAAGGCCAACATCAAAAACAAAAGCTGATATGTCAATACTTCCAGCAAATCTATAAGGCCTTTGAATCAGAAATCTCTCAAGATATCCTTCAAGGTATACCATAAACTGTCTCCAATGAAATAAATGAAGATCTCATAAAACCTATTAAGATTAATGAAGTTAAGTATGCACTCTTTAATATTGATCCTGAAAAATCACCTGGCCCGGATGGTATGAGTGCAGCTTTCTATAGGTAGCATTGGGAAATAATTAAAGATGAGGTTTATGGGTATGTTAAGCTATTTTTTGAGAAGGGATATCTGGAAGAGAAGCTTAATCATACACACATATGTCTCATACTTAAGAAAGAAGCCCATGTCCACTTAAAAGACTTTAGACCTATTAGTCTCTCTAACGTGGCATATAAGATAATATCAAAAATACTAGCTAATAGGCTCAGGAAAGTGGCTTCATGTTCTAATCTCTGAAAACCAGTCTGCCTTTATTCCAAACTGTCTTATTACAGACAATCTCCTAATAGGACACGAAATTATCCATTCTCTTTGTACTAGGAAGAGACATCATGATTATATGGCAATTAAATTGGATATTGCAAAGGCATTCAATAAAATAGAATGGCCATACCTTGAAGCAGTAATGGAGAGAATGGGATTTAGTCTTATATGGAGGCAATGGATTATAAAATGTGTTACTTCTGTAACATATTCAGTCCTATGTTATGGTATACCTTCCCAATGTATTCACCCTCAAAGAGTAATACGACAAGGGGATCCAATTTCACCATACTTATATCTCATATGTATTGAAGGCTTAACATGGATCCTTAATACATTTAAAGCAAGGAGACAGATTCAAGGTTATAATGCAGCAAAACGTTATCCTAAGCTTTCAGATCTTCTTTTTGCAGATGACTCATTGCTCTTCTCCAAAGCCAATGAAAAAGATGCAGAGAAAATCAGGAAGATCATGTATGTATATGAGAAGGCTTCAGGTCAGCAGATACATCTTACCAAGTCATCTATCATCTTTAGCAAAGGTACTCCTTCTAATAAAGCCTCTGTTATTACTAAAGTTCTACAAATAAACCAAACTAGGGGTTTTGGTAAATACTTAGGACTACCTGACGTTATTGGAAGAAATAGAACAAATACTTTCCAGTACCTAAAACAAAGAATTCAAAATAAGATTCATGAATGGTATTCGAATTTACTGTCTCCTGCAGGCAAAGAAGTATTATTAAAATCATTTATTGTGGCAATACCGATCTACACCATGAGCTGCTTCTTAGTACTACAAAAAATCCTAAATAATCTCATGGTGGATATAAGGGAATTTTGGTGGTCTTTCTCCCCTGATAAACATAAAATACCATGGTTAGCTTGGGATAAAATGACCCAGTCAAAAGCTCTAGGAGGTTTAGGATTGAGAGACCTGAAGAAGTTTAATATAGCCTAGCTAGCTAAACAAGGATGGAGGCTACTAACTCAGCCAAACAGTTTACTAGCTAGAATATTAAGTGCTAAATATTACCCTGGGAAAACTTTCCAGTAAGCATCTAAAAGAAGAAGCAAAGTTATGCTTGGAAGAGTATATTAGCTTCTCAAGATCTTATTAAACAAGGCATAAGCTGGAAAGTTGGAAATGGTAATGACATAAATATATGGCTCGATTCTTGGATTCCACTCAATCCCCCTAGACCCCCAAAGCCAAAGCAGGAAGGTTATATTCCAAGGTTTAAAGTTTCGGATTTCTTACTCTCATGTACAAGGCAGTAGGACAAAAACAAGCTTCAACAATGGATTCATGCGCAGGATGTAAATGAAATTATGAAGATCAGGCCACCTATAACAGATGTAAGTGATAAAATGATTTGGGCTTATAGCAGAACTGGTGAGTATGTGGTTAAGTCGGGATATAATCTATTACAAAGTAGTCAGCAGAACAGTGAATTATATCAAAGGATAGAACCAGGCAAGGGAGAATGTGAACTGAGCTCTGATACCAGATGACACACGCCTCAGGGGGAGTGTGTACGTGGGATAAGAGGATGGCTTCTTAGGAGGATGGTCACCGGCTCCTAGAGAAGAAGAGATGGTCGATGGTGGAGATCTAACACGATGGCGGTCGCTTCTCTCGTGTGGGATCGATGTGAGGGATGTGTTGGCGGGTCGAAGTGCACCACAGAGTTGGGGTTAATCTTTGATACAGCACGAGCTCCTAGCCTTGGTGAATCGCTCACACAAGACGAAGAACAAAGCTTATTCTCTCAAAAACACTCAAAGAGAAGAAATAGGGAAAAGTGCGGCTCTTTATTGATAATCAAGGGTAAAAACGTTTACAACTGCTGCAGGGGGCTTTATAAGAGTCCGTCAGCTAGCCCTAGGGCCGAAATAAAGAAGCAAAACGCAACAACAAAGCAAACAAAATGCAAAACCCTAAAGGGATACAAAACTCATTGTTTTCTTAAAGTAAATAAACCAAATATGGAAACTAAAGTTTGTAGACTTAAACTCGAACCCTCTGGTCGTTTTGGTGAAGGACTAGCCGTTGGGGAGGCTCTTTGAACCTGCAAGGATCAAATAAATTGAATAAAACTTACCCGGATGCGGTTTAAGGCGGATGGACGTTCCCTGATGCACTTTTCGATACACTTCTTGAGCTATCTTCTGACTTGCGATTTTGGTGATGTGGGAGTCGACTAGGGGTTCTTCTTGAATACCTTGGTCAGTTTCTTGAAACTCTTCATGGTCCTTGATGTCCTTGCCTTGGCTTTCTTGATCATTCTCTGGGATGAAGCTTGTCATGCACGGATCTTGTGGCTTGATATTCCTGTAAATTATCGATATTTTGTACAATATTTTCGTACTTATATATGTATATATTAGTGATTTTGTAACATATGCATATTATTTAAGAGTTTATTATGTAATTTAGCATTCCGCGTGTTCTATTTGTGTTTTGTATAATATAAGATGTTTGTAGCATATTCTATTGAGTTTTTGTGTTTATTTCATGGTTGCGAAGCTTTGACGGGAAGCGGAGTCGTCGATGGACGAATGCTAAGAAGGAAGTCAGAAAATTGACCCAAGGTCGAATTCCATGCTCGATTTTTCCCTCGAAATCGACCCAAGGTCGAATTCATGCTCGAAATCCTTAAACAAATCGACCCATGGTCGATTCACATGACCGAGCGGCGATTTGGCTAAAGAACACAATTAGAGTCAAAAATCGACCAGTGGTCGATTTTTATGCCCGAATCCGGTCGTGGAATTCGGTCACAGACCGATTTTTGGCAAAAACATCGACCCATGGTCGATTTTCACGTCCGATTTATGACTTTTTCTCTGCCTTCTCACTTGCGAACCCACTCACCCTTAAAAGCCAAAAATCGTGCAACAACTAAAGAAGACACTCAGACTGCAACAAAGACTTCTTCTGCTTCATTTTCTCTCAAGCTTTCATGTTTTTAAGCTTTTAAAACTTAGATCTACTCTTATGTATTGAAGATTTCTCATTTTTATTTATAAAATCTGAATTATGTCTTCTAAATCTTGCATTTGTTCGGTTTATTTTCTTGATTTGAGCATGTGTGAGTAGACTTCTTTTGGATGGTTGGTTTGGTAGATTTAGGATGTTTGATGCTTGATTTGTGATGTTTGGTGTTTGATTATTGTTTGTCTTCACATATAGATTGTTCTTAAGGCTAGAAATGAGCTTCGAAAGAGAGTTTTCTAGATTTTTGATTGATTCTCACCCGGAAGGAGTTGAGAATCAATCTGCCCTATCTATGTGTGCGTATCCATTCCTTAACCAACGGGAGTTGAGTTTTAAGGAGGATTTGATGGCTAATATGAGTTTGTGTTCATTGTTTATGAATCGGTTTTGAGCATTCGGAAGTCTAGCTTCTTAATTGATTTATAAAAGGATTAGTACCACGGGAGTGGACTAATCTAGTTAAGCGATTCATGCCATAAGTTGAAACATAGTCATTTGTCGAAATTGTCATTCATTGAAGTATCATTCATTCTTTATCGTTTGCCATTCCAACCGTCCATTCTTTTAGCATTTGAAATCAACCGTTTAAGTTGCTAGTTTGCCTTACATTGCTTGTTTAATTCGAAGTTACAATTGTGTTTTATGTTTCTTGCTATTTTGAAGTCTTTCGTTTAAGTTGTTTAGTTTTCTTGTTTCTTATTCGCTTATTTAATCATCGTATATTTAGTTTCTTGTTTATTTACTCTTAGTTACAACATAAAAACCCAAAAACATCAACCGTTTAGCTCGATTAGTTTCTTGCATTCCTAGTGTTGTTATCTTTCCTTCCCTGTGGATTCGATACCTTAAGTGCTGCATACGACATACCTTTAGGATTGAGGTATTAGAGCACAATAGGTTTAATTGTGCACAAGAGCCCGAAAACTCTTGGCAATCATGGCTCCAATGTCTTCTCTTGAATTTCCAAGGCTTTTTGAGTGATCTCTGGTTCTAGGAAGTTCAGAAGGTCTTGTACAGGTAGGTTGAACCTCATCTTGAGTTGTTTAGACTTTAAACGCGTCACAGGGCCTTCTTGAACTTCTAGTACATGATGTGCGACAGGATGTGCGTCAGGCTGGCGAGTGAGGTCGATGTCCGCATCACTGAGTATCTAAAGAAGTAACTGCAGGAATCGCATGGAAGCTGTGCACATGAAGAGACATGCTTAAAATGAAAGGGTCAACGGCAATTCCAAACATAAACTCAGCCATAGAAGCGGAGGCGATAGCTCTGAAGATGGCAGTCCAAGCTATGGTGCGTTTTGGATACTCCACAGTCAAATTTGTTGGAGACTGCTAGATACTTTACAACGCTATGCAACATATGGAAAGCGATAGCGATCAAAGGCACAATTACAAAGACCTTCCGAGTGAAATTTATATGCATGTTCAAGACATTAACAATCTCAGGAGGCAACAACAATATCAGTTTGTATATATTCAAAGATCCTGCTTAAGAGATGTCGATCATGAAGCCAAGACAGCAAGAAAACAAAAAATGTCATTTGTTATTAAATGTCTGTAAAATATCTATAAGCAGGGCAAACTTGTTTGTAAACCATAACTATAACTTATGAATGAATCTTTTTGGCCGAAAAAAAAAAAGAATAATAAAGTTCCACATTTGGACGAAGTTTATCTTACTTCGTGCTTCATGATAGACCGTAGTAATTAATTAAATCTTAAATCTAGAAGTTTAGAACGAAAAGTAACATAAAGCAAATGATTTAAAAGATTATGTTATAAATTTGCTCTGTAAGAAATGGTAATGATGACAAATTTAATTATTAATCAATAAAAATCTTTAGATAATATAAATTAATTGGTGGTGTTGTAAAGGTTCTAGAGAAAAAACTTACTCTTATATATTAAGGTGTTCATTCAAAAAAGTTTACATGAAGCAATCTACTTAATTAAATTCCAATATAATAAAGAGATCTCTTAATTTTTCTTTCTTTTTTTGCCAACAAAATAAAGGGATCTCGTTTTACATTATTCCAGGTTTTAATCTTAAAACGTAATATAAAAGTAAATTTCAACAACAAAAAGAAAAATTCAGTACACACACACCAAATGTAAAAACATTTCACACGATTCGATGGTTTATTCAGTAGTAGTTGTTCAAAATGAAATCGAAGCAATATCAAGTATCTTGCATGGACACAACAATCAAGCTCATGCAAGACCACGCCGTTTAATAGTTAAGAAACTTTCATCTCTTCTTTGAATTTAGCCATTGCAGCCTTTGGTAGCGTAACTAACACTCGAACGCCACCTTGCATCCCTGGAACCACCTTAGACGCTGGCAAAAAAGCACAGAGATGGTGAACTTTCGCTGAAAACAACGGTATTATGTTCAGTAAACCTCCCCAACCATTGTAATGCAGACCGATTTGTCGCCAATCCGTGATCATCATCGACCCTGCGTTGTTGATGCCCTCAAACGATGCCTTCATCTTTAACTTTCGCTCAATCTTGCTAAGTTCCCCCAATACATACTGCTTGCGTAGCGCAGCTCTCTTCATGTTCTTTATGAGCCTCACGACATGAAACAATGATGATTCGCTTAGCTCGCTAGCTGTCAATGCCATTGTGGCATTGACAATGGCATTGCCGTAGTAGCCTTCTGGTAGTGCCGGCTCCATAATGCTACGGATACTAATAACCATCCCTAGAACCGTAGTTCCCTCTGGATTCAGCTTAAGGGCTCGGCATCGTGCTCTCCAGACGTGGGCCGCAAGAATCTCCAGAGTCGTGACAACCTCCTTCTCGTTCTCATTCGTCATTTGCTCGTCCTCTCCAACTATCTTTTTGAGTTTTGTAATATCTTCGGAAGAAATGTCCAGGATCTCACGGACCATGTCCTCGGTTGGTGTATAAGGCGAAGTAGCAATAGGCGAGAAAGTCCTCGGCAAATCAGCAACTTCCGGATTGTGGTTGTCGTCTCTGAGTTCATCTACAATATTTTTGCAGGTTATAGACGTGTAAGTGAAATATATATTGATGAGATACGGTCCCGAATTGTTCTTTTGTTTTTGTATTTGATCTTAAACCCTACATCATTTATATATAATGAAGATTTTTTGTAACCATACTTCAAAGTTCTATAACCAAAAAAAATCATAACTCTTAAACGTAAGAACCAAACGCAAAACAAAAAAAATTCAGATTCAGTTTTGCGTTTACAAAAGTATCTCTTATTAAAACGTAAAAAAGTACTGTTTTAATTCATGTAAAAAAAAAAATTTCTTAACATGCATGTTACAAACTAAATTTTTTTATAAAACCATAAAAGTGTAGAGATTGGTTGCATACCGTTATTAATGTTGTTAAAGGTGAGCCTCTCTCTCTCCCATACGGGGATGACGGTGGGTTGGGTCTTCCCTGAGGCAAGCTCGATCATCGCTCGGAAAAACTGAGCCACTCCAATACCATCACAGACTGAGTGACAGTGAGCCATTCCAATAGTGATCCCTCCACATGCAAACTTGGTGACCTGTAGAGCCAGAGGATCGTTACGATCGTATCCCTCACAACCCTTCATTGGTTCGTAACAAGGCACGAGTTGGTAGGCTGCGTCCAAGTGATCAGCATTGTCAAAGTAATTGAGAGAAGAGAGAGTGCACGCGGCAGTTGCCCTTATAAAGGGGACTCCATCTCCGGCTTTGCAATTCAGCTGAAGTCTATTGTCGTCGGAGTTTCGGTGAAGTTTTCCGGCAAGAGGGTAGTAAAAAACAAGGGCATTAGAGAGGGCATATTGGAGAAGAGAAGCCGGATCATGGCTGGCTCGATCTATAAGATAGGGTTTGGGAGCGAAGACGCATATGGTTTTGAGGATGGTTTCGAAGTAAGGATTATTGTCGATGGTGGAGAGACACAGAGAGACATCAGGTGTTGGCTTTGATGGTTTCACAAGAACCACTTCTGATTTCTCAACGACCAAGGGACTTAAATTGTCTTCACTTCCCATGTTTTGTAATTTGTATAGAACGTGTGTTTTGTGTGTGTATATTTTCGTTTCGTACATGGGACGATGGTTCTTATATACACAAGTTGTGTAAACCATAAATAAAAAATAATTAAATTTGTGTAACCATTCTCGTTTTCCGTGTGGATCTATTTAAATACAAATCTAAGTGGGGGACTTTAAAGATTGAAGATGGAAGGTTTCAAGAAATTAAAAAATCCGATGTACTTCTTAGTATAAGAGTCACGATCACAATTAACAAAAGAATATGTTGCTGTAAAAGATAGAGTCTCGGCTTTTCTTAAATTTATGTTGCTATCAATGTTTTTTTTTTAGTATTTGCCAACAGCGGTTATCTGATTTCCTAACAACCTGTCAAATAAATTTAACAAAAAAAATGTCGAATTATAAAAAGCGTTTGAAAAGAGTGGTTGCGACGTCTGAGATATATAGAGATGTGGTGACGTAAAGATATATAGATTTTAGTTAAATAATTAAATTTTAATGTTTTTAAAAAATTGAACAGATACGTGAGATACTTCTTCTTCTCTCTCTTCTTTTCTTAATATTTTTTTTATTAGGGAAAAAAATTCCTAATAGAGATGTTCTAAGCATTTTATCCACGTAAAGTCCACTACTCACCGTGTTCCACAACAGCTGCTACAGGTAGCGTCAACGCCTCCTACAGTCCTACGGTGGCCAACGACATCACTAATTAACCTTTGCAGCTAGCAGGAAGGAATCATCCAATGGTGGAAGATAATCTAATACGATAGAATGCCCATTAAGCCCAAGAAATCATACATATATACCACAGAAGTAATAAGCACTATTAATTAATTAATTAATTAATAAGGCACCAAATATCATTGTCAATTGTCATTGAGACCCCTAAACATAGACATCGTTAAGTATATTAGTGTTGATTGAAATAACTAGAATGCAAGCAACACAAGAACAAACAAAAAAACTCTCTTTTCTTTATTAGGAATCACTTAAACAATCCTTACAAATCTGTTTAATCAGATTAACAAGCAGTCTAACACAGACTCGTCACTGACTGATCCCTAATCTACCTAGTTTGCTGACACAACAACAATCCTGTGACCCTCTTTGTTCACTCACCAGAACTTGATTTACGCTTCTAGCAACGATCAATACAATAATTCTTAAAAGTGGCACTTAAACCTAACACCTAAGATGTGTATTTATTGTGTACACCCTATAACCTAATTTCCATATCCTCCGGATTTCGAAATCCTCCATATTTGATTTGAAAATGTCCTCAATATCTTGTTAAGAAAACTTCCTTCAGCAAATAGCAGTGTGCCACGTCACGTATGTTCCTCGCAACTACTTCATGTGCACAGCACTCCTTTGTGTTTCACAAGTCGTTCCTGTCGCACCAACAGTTTCATGCTTTCAATCTCCCCTTTTTATCTGAATGTGTCAACTCAAGTTCCTTATGCTTCAGAGGCTTCCTGCCAAAGTTAGTCCATACATAAAAACATGCACACATATCGTTCCAACACAACTTCAACCAACAGGTCTCCCCCCACAATTGTTACGAACAGCCTCCCCCTCACTGTTGTTACGAACATCAATAATCTCCCCTGCTTGAGTGCACAGTTACATAAAAATAACGAAGCACATAACACAATTCTTGTCGCACCAACAGCTTTATGTTTTCATTGATGCCAACTCGTCATGATAAACATATGACTAGTTTAATGGAATCGTTTTAATGTTTATCGTCTCCATTCATTTGGATACATGATAAAGATACTATTTTGTTTTACCGAACTTACTTTATTATGTTGATATTATTCTATATTTATTGTTTCTGTGTTATGCTAAAATTATTTATGTTTTATTCTGAAACTTTGATATTTGTGTGTTTGTAATAACAAGTAACAACCCATGAATATGAACTGACGCTAAGTCAGGCGCTGCTTTTTTCCAGTTGTAACGGGAGAATTGATGATGTTTCTTATGTTTTATTTGTTCTTGTTTCCTTAGATTTTTTTTTTAGTTATAGCGACTTCAGACTGAGTTCAGAGTTCAGACTTCAGACTTTTTCTGACTAATTATTAATAATGTTTTGAAAATTCTTTCGGAACTTTGTGAGATATTTAGTGGACAAAAAATAATAAATTAACATGAATATTTGGTGGGAAGATTACAAAACTAACTCTAATTTTTGTGTCAATGACTAGACTAACCTCTAAAATTTGGGGTTATATAAGTTTAAAATATGTCAATAAAAACCTTAATAATATGTGTTAGGAAAAACATAATTACAAAAAATATCATTAATGAAAAATTCCAGCGTAACTAGTATTTATAAAAATGGCATCTGAAAATGTGTTTTTTAAATATATGTCGTACTAAATCTGCCGTAGTTTTTTTGTAAATAAATTAAGTATGTGACAAATTTATTTTAAATGTTATGACAGATTTATTTGAACGACATATTTTAGTATATGCGACAGTTTCATGTCTGTTTTATAGCAGATTTTATTTGTTTAGTTGAGACAGATTTATTTTTAATGGCAGACTTATTTTTTTGCAGCAGACTTTTTTCATAGCGACACCACAATTTTAATTTTTTGATAGATTTTGTATGGCAAACTAATTTTATTTCACAGATTTTATATTTATGTTGTTTCAGATTTTGTATTTAGTCAAAAAACTATTAATCAGTGATAGATTTATTTAGGACAAAAAAAATTACTAATTTAACTCAAGTGGTGACAGATTTGTTTTTATGTGATAACAGATTTGTTTTTATGGTATGTTTATGGCAGATTTTCTATACTTAGTTGTGACAGACTTATTCATGACTAGATTAACCATTTTAGTGACTACATATTTTTTTCGTGGCACATTTGTTTGTGTTCTTTAATAACAGATTTTTTTGGCAGATTTATAGAAACTGTTGGAAAATATTTTTCTTCTTTGTGGCAGATTTTAAAAACTTCTATATACCAAAAAAAAAGGAACCACATGGAAGACGATCGTTTCTTTAAAAAATAAAGTTTTATTTCATTACTCTCAAATTTGACTTCCAATATTTGTTGGGTTAAGAGCTGCCTAATTTCATAATGAATTTGAAACCAACTTTGAATTTTGGGTCAGAGGAACACAATCTAGATTATTGGAGAAAATATAAGCTACTAGTCTTTGTGCTTTTTTTTCTACACATTTTTAGGTTCGAGAACAATAGGAGTCCGTAGTGATACAAAGCGACTAAGTGTGTAAAAACGTGGAAGACCACGAAGTGTTAGCTGCTTTATTGGAAATAGATTTCTTCGTATACATAGACATACATCTTGTCTTTTCTTGTTTTACTAGAACAATTAAAGTGTTTACTATCATAATCAATATAACGAAATGGATATTCTTTACTAGCACATTCTTTTCAAGTTCCTCGTATATTAATGCAATCATGAATTTGATAGTATCATGTAACCGGACATGTCCCAAAATATACAAGTGAAAACACATAATATTTCAATCGTCGTAGTTGCAGGAGACCAGTCCCAAGCCAAAAAGGCAAGTGAGATTTCTACAAAAGCTAAAAAATTAGTAGAATCTTCTTGGTGATTTGCAATTACAATCTTCTTTTATTGCTCATCCAGAAGGACCAGTGTTGCCAAAAGAACCACCCAGCTTGACTTGAGAAGCTTCGTTCAAACTTATTTTGATTGTATGGGTATGTGTTAATCTATATATGTCAATACATTCCTTGAAATCCGCTTCACATGTAAGAAGAACCAACTCCTCATCATCGTCGAGGTACTTAAGATCAAACTATGAAATGTCATCTATGTTGAAACGCCGAGCAATCTCTTGTTGCAGCTCTCTGAAGCCACAGGTCGGGAGCAAGGTAAACCGTATTCTGGCCTCACCAAATGTTGCTTTCACTTTGATGGCACCTTTGGGAAGCTTGTATAGAATGAATAAAGTTGGATAGAGCCATGCACACCTTGAACAAAGTCCATAACAAGTTGGAGATTCTTCAACGAGTGCCGACCTTCTTGAATTTTCGGGAGCGCCATCACATTATTCTATGCTGCATGCATATCTTTTTCATGGTAGTTGGACAAACTGCAACATAAGAACGAAACTTTGGCACATCACTGTCTCAGAGAAGGCTAAATAGGTGTGATGAAAACGTTTTTAGAACACGCTGATTCACCGCCATATAGATAGAATGTAAGACACTTCCGGTTTCATCTGAGACTTGTGTGTTTATACTGGCCATGGAATTTTCACAAATCCTCAAGCTTGTATTTTTGTTTTACATATTCATTTGAGATGTATTGGGTTGGACTAAGGAACGTACTAGTTATGTTTTTCCCAAGATACAATAAGAATCAAAATTCATAAAGAGTGGAGTTATCTCTCAAGCAGTGTTAAACAATTTCTTACCACCAATGCTCTTGGTTGTATCCTTAAGGCTTCCAGCAAAGTGTTGTCGAAGAACCTCCAAGCCAATGTTCTTTTCTGTTTTTGTTCTTCTCTTTTCCCCAGGCGGCGAAGATTGTTGAACAGGAACCAGAGAACAGTGGAGAAGATGAATAGTCGGGTCGACTTGACAAACCAATCAAAAAAGCGGATCTGATTCAGAAGACGTAGCCTCGTTGACGATCCTCGGAGATCTCCTCACGGCAACGACTTCAAACGAAATTGCACTAGGGTTTGAGAGAAGAAGAGAGGGATCTTATTTCTTACTAATCCTAATTATCAATAAAGAGAATTTTATTTTGCAGAAAATAATTCAAAACGGCATAATCATTACTCACTCTGTTTTTAAAAGATTGATTTTCTAGGTTTTTTTTTTGTTTCTAAAATATTGATTTTCTAGATTCATTAATTGCAAAATTCATTAAATACAAACATTGGAAAAAAAGAATCCAAAAATTAGGGGTGAAACAACCAATAAATGGAAGTAATTATTATAATAACTAAATAAAAAATAAAAAATTAAAATGAGTTTTTAATGCTGAAATACCCAAAAAATCAATCTTTTAGTATTATTTTGTTAATTACGTGGTTAAGGGTCATTTACCAAAAAAATAGAGTTAATTGAATAAACCTTTTAGAAAGGGAGTTAATCTAGTTATTTCTTCAAAGATTAGAGTTAACCTAGGTAATTTTTAGATATTTGGATATAGTGGATGTTTAGTTTAGCTCATCACTCTAGGTAATTTTTTGGTTTAGCTATTTTATTTTTGAAATAGTTAATTTCAGCTATCAAATGCAATCATCCACGACGAAGTCCATTAGGACGTTAAATATCTAAACAATATAATAATGATATCTTTAATTTAATTTAATTGCAGAAAAAAAAATATAAAAAAAAATTAACAAATGAAATGTTGACAAGTATGATTTGAATTTCTTGTTTAGAATTCATGAGTGAACCGCTCTCACGTAAGTTTCTAAACTTTTTAAAAATTTATTATTATTTTAATATGAATTTTTTATTTTAATAAAACTTCATTAGTGCTCCCGGGCACTATAACGGCCTATGATTAGGTAACGTAGACATTTTTAGGGATCGTAACGTTGATGCAGCTAATGTATAGTCAGAGATTGACTTTTCTTTGCATCATCAATAAATTTGAAAATAAAAGTTTAACCTGAAGAAAAAAAAAACTTGCGAATACGAAAATACAACACTAGGGATTGCTGAGGAACCTAGAAAGGCCGATTTTGCTACCATGGGTCTCAACATCAAGCTTAACTTGAGCTTCAAACTCCGCAAAAGTGAATGGCTTATAGCGACTCGATTTAAACATACAGTCTTTCTCAGGGTACACAAAGTAGACAATCGAGTATCTTTCTTTCTTCTTCATCCTCTTTCCTACTTTATGCAACACACTCTTGTACTCCTCATCACTTAACACCTGCAGTGTTAAATCAATTTATTTACTTTCAGAATTTAATTCATCTCATATGCAATTTATTTAGCATGCTTATATAATTAACTACCTGCATCATATCACCAAGACCGATGACAAAAGAGTTGGCCAGAGGTGTGACATTGAACCATTCACCATCTTTCATGAACTCTAGCCCACCAACGTCGTCTTGGTTTATTATCGATATCACCGAACTATCCGTATGAGCCTCGAGTCCGGGTGATTCAGTGCACCGAGGATACCGTTGAACACGTATCACACCCGTTGAGTCCAATAAGTAGCTTCTCTTTTTGTCACCAGATAGTTCGAGGGACAAGGTTTTTATTATAGCTTCAAATAGGGTCACAATAATCCTCGTTACGTGACTTCCATATTCCTCCATCACCGCTCTGCGTAACTCATCACACAATGATATTAATAATATTGTGGGCTAGGAGACAAAAACAAAACTAATGAAGAATTTGTAAACGACGGTTTTTTACAATCAAATCATAACTTTTACCCATTAATATTTATGAAACGTATTTGTAAAACTCGTGTCGCCGTTAAATTGAGTTTTTATCGTCTAATGATTTTGTCGTTTTATGTCACATTTTTTTCATTTTCCTAGATTATACGTAAAACTCGTGACTTTACCTTGGTGTTATCAATCAGAGTTACTGTGTGTTTTAAAACATAGTCGCCGGCTATATTTGATTGGCGAAAAATGTAGATTTGACTAGTTTCAAGCTTATAATTTTATGTCATCTATGCAAACTATTTACTAGAACGTATATTAATTTGATTATACAATTTATGCAACCAACCTAAACGGAAAAATCGCATTTTATGTCTATTTTTTTTTTTTTGTCAACATCTTTATACTAAAATATCGGATCAAAAGAGTCAATCAGGGGAACATTGTTAACAAACATTGCATATTGTGGTTGTACGCGAACAGTGCGTGCAAGTTTATCCGCCTTAGTATTAGCCTGTCTAGAAATAAACGAGATGGAAAACACTGAGAAGCTTTCTTTAAGACACTCAATTTCCTCCAAGTACGTTGTAAAGGCTGGCCACTCTATTGGAAAAGACACCATCTTCACTAATTTTGAGCAGTTCTAATCAAAAGAGACCTCATTTTTCTGTGCAGCAATCAAACATCTCATCGCCCATACTAATGCTTCCACTTCTGCGTGCAACGGGGATAGACTACGTCGAAGGTTACAGGCGCCCATCATTGGTGGCTCGCCATTATTTGTCGAACAAAACCAACCCAATCCTGTGAAGTTATCGGTTTCTTTCCACGAACCGTCAATAAAGCATTGATTACCTGGAGAATTAATACCTTGTGAACCAGTTACCTCAAGGGTATTTACCTTTCTGGAAATCTCTTCTTGGGCTAAGGCCCACTCCTGAGCTTTATCAGTTGCTAATTTAAGGACCTCACGAGGATCCTTATCCACATTGTTAAAAACTTTTTCATTGCGAGCCTTCCAAATATACCAAATTAGCCACGGAAACCAAGAAAGGGGAAACTATTCTGGTACTCTCCAAAATAGAAAGTCCATATTTGCGTACAACGATGAGGAAGGAAAGTTTCCCAGAGCCGAAGGGATTTGTGACAATGCCCAGGATTGTAACGATGGGGGACACTCAAAGATAACATGGTTTATTGTTTCCTCGTCTGCGCCACATCTAGCACATCGAGTATCGTAGTTTATGCCGCGCCTTTTCAAATTTGATGTCGCCGAAACACAACCAGTAAGAACTTGCCACATAAAATGTCGCAACTTCGGGGGATATTTTAGTTTCCATGCAAAAGATAGCAAAGGACTAATATTTGGACCAGACACTGTACCCCTTTGGTTGATCTGATTCTCTATCTGTAATGTGTGATAACCTGATTTAACCGAATAATTTCCCGTCTTAGTGAAATGTCATCCTAAGCTATCATGTCTGAAAGCCGAGCCTACAGGCATTGCTTGAATAACCGCAGCATCCTTAGGGTCAATGAAGTCATTTATCAACTCCATATTCCATGAATTTGTATATGGGTCAATTAAGTTATTAACAGTTAAAGACAGGTCAAAAACATGACCCTTACTTAATGTCGGCCTCGGGTGTTGAGCTGGAATCCAGGGATCATTCCATACTGAAATAGAAGTGTCGGACCCGACTCTTTTAATAAGTCATTTGATAACCAGAGGGCGAGCTGATATGATACTTCTCCATCCATAAGAGGGCGAATAAGATTTAACCGGGTTCATAGGATCATCTTTACGATAATATCTCCCTTTTAATACTCGGGTAAATAGTGAATCCGGAATCGTAATTAGCCTCCATAGTTGTTTAGCCAGTAGTGCTGTATTGAAATCATCCACATTACGAAAACCGATTCCGCCTTGGGATTTACTTTGGCATAGCTTCTCCCATGCCATCCAATGCATTCCTTTTTCTAGGTCCGAGGAACTCCACCAAAATCTTGAGATCGCACTAGTGAGTTTCGACGTAACCGTTTTAGGCAACCTGAAACATGACATCACATATGTTGGTAACGCAGTACCTACTGATTTAATCATTACCTCCTTACCACCTTTAGATAAAAATTTTGCTGACCATCCATTTATTCGGGATTGTAGTCGATCCTTAACAAAGGCAAAAATTCTCGTCTTTGAACCCCCTAAACTTTCAGGCAAACCTAAGTAAGCGCCCATACCACCAATATTAGTAATACCTAAAAGCCCCATAAGTTCATTTCGTTTATTGTCATCTACTTTATGACCAAACTGAACCGATGATTTTGAAAAATTTATTTGTTGACCAGAAACCGCTTCGTATTGTTTGAGAATTTCAAGGATAACTAGACATTGATCCCTGGACGCCTTACAAAAGAACAAACTATCATCCACAAAGAGTAGATGCGAAACTGATGGGCTTGCCCTTGCCACTTTTATTCCGGAGAGTTGTTTTTCCACTTCCGCTTTTCTGATATTTGCCACCAGGACCTCAGTGCATAGAATAAATAAATAAGGCGATAACGGATCCCCTTGTCGAAGTCCTCTCTCAGGGACTATGAGACCCCTGGGCTGACCATTGATAAGAATCTTATATCGAACTGATGTAATACACCACATCATCCAGGAGGTCCATTTTTTGCAAAAACCGAGTTTTCGAAGTAACTTTTCAATAAAAAACCATTCTAACCGATCATATGCTTTACTCATATCTGTTTTGATAGCCATGAAGTTTTCTTTACAAGACGGGTTTGTCCTTAGAGCATGAAATATTTCCTGTGCTATAAGAATATTATTTGATATTAGTCTGCCTGCTACAAAGGTCGATTGTGTCTCAGAAATAAGATTTGGAAGGACCTTTTTCAGTCTTTGACACAGAACTTTAGAAATTATTTTGTATCCAACATTACAAAGACTAATTGGTCTTAGTTATGTCATGCGCATTGGCCGCTCCGTTTTGGGAATTAGAAAAATGTTCGTCATATTTAATCTACCATAAAAAAAAACTTCTTGTAAGAACAAGTTTATTAGAATTACGAGGTCCTCCTTAATTGTACTCCAGGATTTTTGATAGAATAAGGCTGTCATTCCATCCGGCCCTGGAGATTTTTTCGGATGCATCATAAATAAAGTCGCCTTAACTTCAGCTTCAGTAGCCGGTGCTATCAATTGTTCATTATCTTGATCTGATATTAAATTAGTGACTCCCTGCAAAGCTTCCGCAAAATCACATGGGCTAGATGTTGTAAATAACTTCTTAAAATAAGAAACCGCTACTCTTTGAATATTTTCTTCCTCTGTGACCCATACATCATTCACGTCATATAATCCAACAATTCGATTCCGTGCCCGTCTTTGTTTTGTTTGGGCATGAAAGAATTTGGAATTATGATCACCTACAGTTAACCAAGTATTACGACTTTTCTGGTGCCAATAAAGCTCCTCATCCCGGTAAGCCTCCTTTAACTTGATCGTTAGATTCGTTATCTCCTCTGGGGACCTAAAGTCATCCCTTTGGACATCCTCTAGTTCTTTTTTTAGATCCAAGATTGTTTGCCGTCCATATGGCACCAAAATTTTCCTCCATTGTGAGATTGCTCTTCGACAATTAATTATTTGATCCACAAAGTTCCCCCTTGAATCGTCGTGGTTAGTCCGCCATCCCTCGGAGATAGTCGTCATTAGTCCTTCTTTATCAATCCACCGTTTATCAAACCTAAAATTTTCTTGTCTCCGGGGAAGCTTATCCGCTATAGTTGCGACTAAAGGTTTATGATCTGAGCCTAACATTGGCAAATATTCTGTAAAAGATTTACAGATCATATCATGCCATTCCTCATTTGCAAGAGCCCTATCTAATCGGCACCTAATTGGTTTTTTATCTCTCCAACCTCGCCAAGATAGACAATCTCCGAGAAAAGGAAAATGAAGAAAACCGCAATCTCTAATCATTAAGTTGAAGGAATTAAAAGATGACGCATGTCGTATAGCGCCCCCTCGTTTTTCATGAGAATGAGTCTTACTAAACTTGAAAAAATTACATTATCACTTTAAACATTTAAATCAATTTTACTAACATTCTAAATCTCTAAATTAATGTTTTTTTTATTTCAGTATAAAAATTGACGGAACAGTAGTGTCCGTCAACGGGATAGTTAACGGTAGTCGTCCAAAAAAAATCATAAACAAAAAAAACAGTAAAACGTATAAAATCTTACCTGAATGACTCGAGCTTGGGATCAGAACAAGAAAATGGAAGAAGACGAGAGAGAGAAGCAAGAGGAACGTTGATGCCTTCGAACAAGTGAACACTAGATTCTTGTGGTGCCCTCGTTACAGCCTTTCCCGATGGACTCACCGTATGTGTTCCCCAGTAATACGATAACGGAGAGTTAACGCCGAACAACGTCCGTTTCTCTTCAAACGGCAGACTCAACACCGACTCTGTTATCTCTTTCACCTGTGACATCAACGTTAACGGTATCCCTATATTCTCCAAATGGAATATTCCCCAGTCCTTGCATGCCTCTCTCAGTTTCTCCATGTCCAAATGCTCCATATCGATAACCGGGATATCGATATCCTTGCTCCGATCAAGACCCGGTTCAATGGATTTTTCTGGTTCTGTAGGTTCATCACTAATTAGAGGTCGAAACTCTGGTGGATATGACTATGAGTTGCTCATTCTCTCCTATGAAGTGGGCTCGTTGTTTCTGCTATTCTCTCTCTCTTGTGAATAACTATGCGTGTATTAAACCATGATGTTCTATTTATATACAAATGAAGCGTTACTAACGAGAAATATTGTGTCAGGTTTATTTCGTAACTGATGACCGAGTCATTGCTTGTGTGGTTTCATGTTTAATTAATTATTCTTTTCATTTTTAGGTGAACTAATGTCTTAAGAAAACAATATGAAAACTAGTAATACCATTTTAAGAAAGGAAACATTAGAGAATTATGGGAAGAAAATACAGGTTTAGAAAATATAATTATACTATTTAGATATCTTTTTATGTCTTAGGAAAAAAATCTAAAACTATTAATACTATTTTAAGAAGAAAAAAAAACCCAATAAAGTATTGAGAAACGACTTATATAATATAAAATAAAATAAAGTAACATTCGGCTTAGAGCATGATTATTGCAAGTTCATAAGAGGGGTTCTTAGGTATTAATGAGTTAAAAATAAAAGGAAAAAATAAAAAACTCTAAGAACCGATCCTTCCCTAAGAGATCTTTGAATCGGTTCTAAGAGAGGTTCTTAAGGACAGGTGTTTATTGTGCTGATTGGTTTTTGATCCTTCTCTCGGCGATTGTTCTCTCGTCGTCAAGAACATCAATTTCTCCCCTAATTTCTTGTTTTGCAATCCCTGATTTGTTGAGTTTCAATTTTGAAAGCTAAATCCCTGAGTAAGATCGGGCGAAAAGGTAGCAAGAACTCAATTTCTTCACTAAGAAAACACACACACAGAGAGAGATGAGAAAACACACACACACACACACACAGAGAGAGAGAGAGAGAGAGAGAGAGAGAGAGAGAGAGAGAGAGAGAGAGAGAGAGAGAGAGAGAGAGAGAGAGAGAGAGAGNGGAAATGGAAGGAGGAAGGCGAGAAGTGGTTGTGTCATCTCTGCAATTCGCTTGCTCCGACAATATCTCCACCAATGTCGCCACTGTTGAGCGGTTCGTTTCTTTCTCTCTGAGACTATCAATCTCTGGGATTATGTACCTTTGATTTCAATTTCGAGCTCTGATATAGAAGATTGCTCCGTCTGAGTATGGAACTGCGTACATGTATGCAGGTTGGTCAGGGAAGCACACTCAAAAGGAGCTAATATCGTTCTTATTCAGGTCATTCTTGCTCTTGAAATTTTTCTCAGATTAAGACTATAATAAGTATCACTTGATTAGTCTCAGGAAGCTGCTTATACGATATAGTGTTTTGATTTATCTATAGATCGTCTTAGCTATGTTGGACTATTGTAAGTGTGAAAAAAAAATGAATTTGCCTGGAGCTACCTGCATAGAAAATGAGAGGAGGTATCTTGAAAAATTTAGTTTCTTACATTTACGAATCTTCAATACAGGATGCAAAAGCTGGCAAAGGAATTGGGTGTAGTGATTAGAGTTTAGGCTACAACCTCCGACGAAATTGTATCTGCCATTGTTGGAAAAGTGCAATTGCTTACTGAATCTGTTTGATGATTCATTGAGTTTGGCCTTATGATCAGCCATTCGCAAAGGAAACGACTTTGTGATGATCATCTCTGTCTCTGGCTTAGCTTCTTGTGTTGATCTGCCTTGGAGATTTGTTCTAAATGGCGAGGATTTAGGTTGTGGTGGTGGGGGAATTAGAGAGATGAAACTTGGTTTTTTGTGTTGATTTTGTGTTGATGATAATGATGATGATGATGATGAAGGTTCATTGGTAAATAGATGGATCTTTCTCAATCTCTCAATCAACAAATCCTTGTTTGTATCTTGTTGACTTGTTCTTCTTCTCCATTGGTTTGTTGTCTCTCTTCTTCTTACTTCTTTGGGTTTAAATCTTGAGAGTACTCTTGCTACTGCTTCTTGTTCCTTCTCTTCTTCTTGTGAATCCAAGCTTGACACTGCACAACAGAAAGGAAAAAGAAGGATGGATTCAATTAGGAACAGTGAGAAGCGCTTCTTGGGGTTTATGGAACAATTTGGAACTAATTGGATGACAGTTTTTGAGTACTTGTTTTCAAAGAGGACCAAGCTGCAATGGCTGCGTTTTTCTCAGCTTGTTTCTTTGTCTTTGCTGATTCTCCTGTAAAACTCATCCCAGCAAGTTCCACAGTGCAAGAGAAACCTGGGAAGTGACAAGAACCTGATCTCACACTTGTGTACATTGGTAGATCAAGACCAGCTCTATGTGCTGTCTCTTGAAGCAGGTTTTTGTAAATCCCTGTCTCATCCTTGAATATAAAGTGACATGAAGATATAAGATGTTACACTTTTAGCAGTTTTTGTGTATGATGAAATTTTTAAGAACCCTTATGGGGTTCTACCATTGGAGGAGAGAAAACAAAAATTTCTTAACAAGAGTTCTCACATAAATTTTATAATTAAATATTAACTAAGAACCCCTCATGGGGTTCTTGCATTGATCATGCTCTTACATTCACCAAGAAGTACTCTTACATCGATAAAGTGCTTACAACATGTTAACACTTTCTCTAAGTAAGGTTAATTGTGTGTGTATACATATATCTTCTATATAGTATTTATGAGGTAACTATGTTGATTCTCTGTTCACAGACTTTTTTTCTCATAACATTCTATGTAAGATATTCAAGATTTTAATTAGAAAAAAACAAATTTCATAAAAAAAAAAATATTTAGACATACGATTGAGATATATAAGTTTCTTTATAAGAAATAACAAAATCTAAATATTATCTTATTTCACAAAAATGTTAAAGGACCCAAAAAAATGCGTTTGAGGAAATTGTCATTCTATAGCCAAATATTAAGTCTTTCTTGAGTTTGTTGAATTCATGTTCCATTAACAGTCTTTGTGTTTGTTGAATTTCTTTTAACTAATAATCCAAGGTACACTATGCGTTTTTCGTAAGGTGGCTTATATTTTCTCTTTAGCAGGCCAAAACCAAAACAAGTAGCAACACTTCTTCATATGTGCCATGATGATAGATACACAATAAGTCATATTAAAACCTCCTCTAGCTTTTAAAGTGTCACTGCGTCGAGGTAGTTCACATCGCTTAAGGTAGTAATATTTTAGCAGGTTTTATGGTTACATGCTACCCATTTATGCATTTGGGAAATAATTTTCTTGTCTCTTGGTCTGTAACTCCACGTTTAGGATGGACGTGGACGAGGTCGACTGTGATGTTGTAAATGAGTTTTTTTAATTTTATTTTTTATTTTGCATATGGAATACGTCTTTTATCTCCAAATCCTTTGAAGTAAGATATTTCACATCGGAGACTTGTTTCATACAATACTGATTAAATTTTTCTACAAATTCTTTTCCCATAATTTCTTTTGGAATATTGCAGTTTTCAAGAAATTAAAACATAGTTGTATTGGCCGTTTTGACCGACATAGTGAAACGCTCTTTAAAGTTTTCCTTTTCTTAAAGAAAAAAGGTTAGATTTTTGTGTGAAATCAAAGGAGAATTAGTTCATAATGTGCAAGTCAAATTTTTCAAATGTGTATGTGTAACATATTTTTATAATATGTTTTCCTGATTTATTTTGTAAATAACTGAATATAGTTCATTTTCGTAATATGTTTCATATCACTTTGTTTTTAAATAAATTTCATAGTGATTTTTAATTTATATTTATATACAATATATAATGTAGGTAATTGTTACTTTGATGTTTTAACAAGTTTATATTTATTTTATTTTATATTATTTCATGTACTCTTATTACTTTAAAGAGATGTGATTTTGTTTTGTGAACATAAGAAGATTAAACTTTAATATGAGTTTATATACTCCAAGTTTTTTTTAATAGAATATATGGTTTAACTAAATTTCGGAATTTGTTATGTTGTGTGTATATGATACAATGTTTATATGATACAAGATTTAAGTATATAAAATTATAAAAGGGTTAAGTAACATTAAAATTATAAAGTTTTATTGCCGTCTTGACCAACGTCATAGGGGTTGATTGTTTGAGCATTTGGAAAGGCATAATGTTTTTTAACATCCAATCATATATAATACCAAAAGATAAAGGTAATCATTTAATTAGCTAACATGCTCGGTGGAGGAATGTTTTGTGATTAAGCATTTCCCAAGCATTAAGCTTTATTTTGACATAAAGACAAAAATACATTTACTATATTTATTAAGTTTTTTTACAAAAACAATTATAAATTTTATTATAAATTTCATTTCATAAGATTTTTTTGAGATTGAATAAGAATTTTCTCTTTTATAAATTTGAGACTTGTATGTTTGTATGATATTTGTAAAACCATTGAAATATTTATTTGTAATTATTTTATTTACTTATAAATATTATAGTTTATATGTTCATATAAAATATAAGTATTCTATTTTTATGTTCATATGATATTTTTATAACGACATATATTTTTAATATTTAGTTTTTTTGTAGATTATATATTTTCACCTTAATATGTTTGTGGTTTCACAAATTTTATATTGACAAATTAGTTTTATATTATATAATTATGTTTGTTTTGGTAATTTACATTATATATCTAACATCTCTACCAATCATATAATTTTAACATAGCTTATGCTGCTTAATGCTACTGTTCTACTATGAGTTGTACCAAGCCCATAGTGAAATGCCCTTAATTTTTTTTTTCTTAAAGAAAATATTAGATTTTGTGTGTGAAATTAAAGGGGAATACTCTTTTTAAGTTTTTTTTCTTGCAGCTTATGACGTCTACATGTTTTTATGGTACTCAAATGTCATTTTATTTGGGGAGAATACACATATGCCATTGTTGATATTGTTATTACAGAACTCGATTACGAACCGAACCGAAACAAAAAACCATACAAAATCATTCATATTGGATTATGTTTTACTTTGAATACTCTTATTCATTGCTTCAAAAAACATTGTCCCATGCTTAATATATTCAATTTAAAATTTTGTTCTCTCCCCGCTCTACAACGATCCATTCATTTATAACTTCGTACTTCCTAAAGAATATATACGTCAGTTTACCTGCTAATACTTTAATGCCCCATGCTTAATACTTTTTCTCCCAACCTTTATATATATTGTCCAATAAATATCACTTTCACAACATGTTACAAATTACAATGATGATGAAAGATATGAAAAAAAAAAAAAAATCCATAAGCCAGTGGAAAAGGCTAGAGAGCGAACAAAACTAAAATAAATGTAAAGCGCACCTTGCCCTCTTAACATAGGACACAATTTATGTGTGTTCGACACGGATCGAATACCCTGGAATTTTAAAATATATGAATTTGAATCTGGATTCTTTGGATCTAAAATTACAAACATTCATCCCACCAACAAATAGGTGTAACCCGATCGTAAAAATAATTAAAAACTAATGATATAAAGTATTATAAATTAAAAGAAATCTAATAAATAAAACATCATCGAAAAGTTTTCAAATTGATTTTCATAAACAATTTAGAACGTATATATTGAAGACATTTTCAAGGATCTTTTCGATACAGTGAAGACGATCTACCAATACGTAATTAGTTTTTCTCTGTTCCAACTATGTTTTTTTGTTTTGTTTTAACATTGGTGTATTCTTTGGTTTTAAAGTAAAATAAAGACAAAAAGGTAACCAAATATCTAATTTATTGTTAAATTAAATTATGTAATCAATTACTAATCTTAAAATGATAAGAAAAAAAATAACAAAGAAATCAATTTATATTTATTTGTAGATTCATAAAAAAATATTTTATTTTATAAATTTTGGTTTTCAAAGTTGCTAATTCACATGATCATGACATAAATCAAGTTTTATAACTCCAAAACCAAATTTTAAGGGTGTCATAACGGGTCAAAGTTAATAGGTCGATCCAACCCAACCCGATCTATAAACACTAATAGATTGAAAATAATGGGTCAAATGTGTTAATGAGTCAAATGGATTGATGGATCAAATGAATTAGGTTAAAATGAGTTATGTTGAAATGAGTTAATGGGTAAAATTAGGTTATCAATTATCCAATAATTTTCCTGTAAACATTTTACCACCATCTTCAAATATATAATGTATAGATTCACATTTTTGACGAAAAAATTGTGGAATCGAGTTTTTGGCGAATTGTGAAACCGTATTTTTGAAGGGAAAATTATGAAATATGTATTATTTTGGCGGGAAAATTACGGAATCACGTTTTAGCAGAAAAAATGTGAATCTGCATTTTTGGTTGAAAAATTACGGAATCTCGTTTTTGGCGGGAAAATTGAGAAAACACGTTTTTGGCGAGCAAATTACGGACCCGTATTTTTGGCGGAAAAATTATGGAGTCATATTTTTGGCCGAAAAGTTACGGAATCACATTTTGACGGAAAAATTTCGAACTCGCGTTTTTGGCGGAAAAATTGTGAAATCGTGTTTTTGGCGGGAAAATTGTGAAACAATATTTTTGGCAGAGAAATTTTAGTATGATGATGATTAAGATGATATGGTGATGATGATAGTTTCAAATTTAACACATTAAATTTAATAAATTATTGGGTTATCTATTTGACTAATTAACCCATTAAATTTAATGGATTATGGTTTAACCTAACCTATTTGTTTAATGAATTGGGTTGATCCATTATCCATTAAACAAACAATCTATTGGGTAATAAGTTGGACTGTGATTGATTACCAATTTTGACACCCCGTCCAAAGAAATCATTTCATTAGATATGTTCGTCGTTGGTCTGTTAAAACCTTCTTTTGTTTTCTTGTTCTTTTATATTAAAATAAAAAAGAAAACAAATTCATGCACATATCCTTGTATATGACTCTTAATTGGTCAATAATAATTGATACTTACTTGATTCTAACTCTTACTTCGTAACGCGAGCTTTGAAACTGGTTTTTGATAAGACGAGAACAATATAAGAAAGTGAAAATCCATTGATCTATCAATTTGAACTGAAGCTACACAATGGATTTTACTTAATTAATAAATTACGTTTAATAAATAATCAAAAACATTATTAAATTCACAGGTCTTGGTTTACAAACATTGATATCCATATGTAGGTAGAAAGTTTTACGGAGAAGGTCAAAAAGATGTTTTAGCTTGTATTTTTCGAATAGCTTCTAATGATTTTCAACATTACTCAGTGAGAGGTTGAAGAAATCATACACCATGTTTTTTAGCTTATCGGAAATCTGAGATTTCGCAAATAAAGATTCAAGAATAAATAAAGGAACCTGATTTTCCAAGAGATAAAGATCATTACGAATAGTCGGGACGATCCAAGAGCTCGTGAAAATTGGATATGTATATGTATTAAATTGACTAATGTTTGACTGGATAAGTATTAACGTGAGAATGAAGATTCCATCCAACATCATCATACACACAAGTTGGGGGTTTCCAAAGTCGAGACACATATAATAAGAATTCCTTATCTCTTCTTTCTTATCTCATACAGCCTCATACATCACTTTTTCTTCCACTCCCTTATTTATTGATTCCTCTAAAAAGGACTGCATAACTGAAGTTTGTGTTCTTGAATCATTTGGAGAGGCTTTTTTCCGTAGTGATAAGGACCAACGGAAACAACTTTTTGCATATAGGCATCGGGGTTCACATCTCCGAAGATTTCAAGAGATGAAGATTTCTAGAGATTAAATTGATTTAGAGATTTGGAGTTGATATGGGGTTTAGGAATTTGGAACAATTTCTCCAATGACCTAATTACTTTTACAGAATGTTGAAATGACTTGTTTTAAAAGCTATTTTCTTTTTCTTTTTTCTATAAATCGAAAACCTGGTAAATGACTTTTAAACACAATTTTGGAGTCTCCAAAGTCGAAATACTTAGAATAAGAATTCCTTATCCTGAGCTTTGAAACTAGTTTTTGATAAGACGAGAATAATATCATATGGTGACAATCTATTGACCTATCAATTTGAATTGAGTAGAAAAATTGTACTAAAACTACACAATGAATTTTACTTAATCAATAAATTATGTTTAATAAATGGTCAAAAACTTTATGTCATTTTAAAAATAAATAAATTATATGGATACACCTCATATCAATAATCACTAAATTCTAGTCGGTTCAAAATAATAGGTCAATGGATTCTTACTATCTAATATTGTTCACCTTGTAGTAAATATTTGATAATAGGTCAATGTAGAAAACCTCATTTCTGATTTCTATCATTTAAAATAGATATTTGATCAATTTTCATTTTTCCTCAATTGTCTTGGAATTTTACCAGCTTGATTATTCTTGATATATGTTATGATTGGATTCTTAATGTTGTTATAGAGTTGTCACTTGACTGGATCTGACTGACGAAAACATATTTGTGAATGATGTCTTAATCTAATTGTTTGTATTTTTTGAAATCTTATCGATATATTTGGCATGTGTGGTAATTATCTAGCAACTTTAAATACCGAGTTTTATATAATAAAATATATAAATAATATACATGTACTTGTGAAAATTAATAGACAAAAGTGGATCTATATTAAAACCCAGATCCGGAAACTCCATGTATCATTTTATAACATATCGGATTGACGGATCAGAGCATCTTCAAGAGCTAATTCATATACGAGGTTTGATAGTCTCCAATGGTAAATTTCAAATTTTACTTTTAAAAATTTGGTAATTGCATATTATAGTCTTTATACTAATCATAATTAACTAAAATCACAAAACTTTTATAAAAAATAACTATAAAACATACATTAAAAAATTACACACGATATTAATTAATATTACATTATTATACGAATTGACATATAAAAAATAACTAAAATTACTAGTATTGTTGTAGTATTTCAATTTCTGTAATATTTATGTGTTCATGTAATTTGTTTTTCTTGTTTTGTTTATTTTATATTGAATTTGCTTAATGCATTATTATTGTTTTTAATCTTATATAAAATTATCTATATTAATATCTTTTAGTTTTATTTTAAAGGTGATTGTTTAATTTTATATTTTAAAAATAAATTTATAGGAATATTGTAAAATATTTATGAGATATAAATTAAAATGGGTAAAATAATAAACAATCAAATTAATAAGATTATTTGTGGGATATATACTTTTAGGGACTAAAATATTAAAAAAAATAGGAAACTCCAAATTGGAAGTTTTGAAATTGTTGTTGGAGTGTTAAAATTTCATATTTGAGGTAATAGAGTCTCTCTTGGAGATGGTTTTAGATCATGTGCATTAGTAGTTTTTCATATGGGTTCTCAAGATTAAATAAATAAAAAATAAAATAATATTATTATTTTAATAAAAAATGGCTAGAATTATTGAGAATCGGTACTCAAATTGAGAGACCCATGAGAAGTGAATCACATCTGACACATGTTATTTTTTAATTTGTTAAGATTGCATGATAATAAATCTAAGTCCACAAAAACTTAAAATTTTAATTAAATAATTTATATGTTGTTATTTTTTATTTTTATTTTATTTTTATAAATCATAAAATAAAATTAGTTATGTAAAAAGTTTCATTATGGATAATTATAAATTATATAATAATATTATTTCTTAATTTATATTAGTTGATAAAAAAATTAGTATGGTTAAACAAATTCTAAGATTTGAAAAACAAAATTTAGTATTGTGAAACTAACTCTGAAATTTGAAAAATTAAAAAAATATATATATATATTTGCTATTATTAAAGGGCGAATTGCTAAAACTAGACCCAAAATTGAGTTTGAATGAGTTTGAATGCAAAACTAGACCCCAAATTGAAACAAATGCAAAACTAGACCTTTGAGGTATGAAAATTACAATAAGCCCCTTATTTGCAAACAAAAAAACAGAAACCGCAATTACAGTTCTAACCTCCGCGCGAAGTAGACTTCGTGAACGAAGTCTCACAGTAGACTTCGTAGACTTCTTGAACGAAGTCTCACAGTAGACTTATTTCATGACATCCATGAAGTTGAACTGTAATTAAACCTTAGATTTAAATTAGAAAAAAATAAAAAATATTTTCAATGCAATTTCTTCTAAAGAAAATAAGATTATCTAAAATATGAACTTTATAAATTAAAATTTCCGAAACTTTCATAAATTTTAAGCATGTAAGGTTGATTATGTTCTAAAATACCATAAACAGTCGCTGACTTCGACCATGAAGTCTGAACCGTAATTAAATGTGAAATTTTAATTCAAAAATGATAAAAAAATATTTCGATCAAAATTTTTGAAAGATAAATTATTTTAAATCAAATCGAATAGGTTTAAAAAAAAATTCATAAAACTAAGACATTTGATGTAAACCATGTGAGGCATATATGTTAGAGGTTACCAATGGGTAAGAATCCATGCATATATCTTTAGGGTTAGACTTAGATTGATATGTTTTTGATATAAAATGGCGATCCTTCGTATAGTTGTTAGATTTTGAACATATTATACTATTTTGATGTCAAATGTTAGTATTTGTTAACAAAGAGTGAATTAAATGTTCGAATTTTAGAGTTTAGGGCTTACAGACTTCTCGAGTTTCGGGTGAAGTCTCACGGTAGACTTCGCATGTGAAGTCTGTAAGATTTTGTTATCGTAGACTTCTTTGTAAAAGTCTGATGAAATTCAAATGAATCCAAAATTTTGAAATATTTCGCGAAAAATTTGGGGGGAAAATTTACATTTACTAAACAAGATAAAACTGAAATTGCAATAGCTAATCTGGGTAAAAAAAATTTAAAAATTTTCATCGCTCTTTTTTTTCTCGACTTCGAATCACCAAACGTCGCCGGAAATCTCTAAACGCTGACACTCTTTCTCCTCTTTCGCCGTAAGTTATCGATATTCTTCTTTTCTCCTCTCTCGCTGGAAAACTCTAATCCCATCTTTTATTTGATTCGCAGATCTGGAAATCGCAACCGTCTATTCATTTCTTCAAAGCTATTATGTTTCCGTCTTCGCATATCAGATGAGTAGCAGCGCGTCGGTGAAGAGAGCATTGCTCTAGATGAAGATGAAGATGAAGATGAAGATGAAGATGAAGATCCAGATGAAGATGAAGATCCGATGAAGATGAAGAAGAAGAATCAGATGAAACTCACACTTACTAATCAAGACCCTGAGATGCCAATGCAAATTTTGTCGACCTGGTGAAGGAGTACTTCACCAGGTCGACAAAATTTTGCATTGACATCTCAGGGTGGGTTAGTAAGTGTGAGTTTCATCTTCATCTTCTTCTTCATCTTCATCGGGCTCTTCATCTTCATCTTAGACAACAAAACACAATATTTATTTTTAATTTCTTTTGAAATGGATTGGAACTTTATTTCTTTATTTATTGTTAATTATATTTAATTTCTCTTATTATGTTAATTATCTATCGGAACCTTTGATTTCTTATTATGTTAATTATCTTTAATTTCTCTTATTATGTTAATTATTATTGGAACCTTGATTTGTAAATCAAATACAAAGTTCGAAAACCACAAAAATACAAAAAGAACTGGTCATACAGAACAGCGAGAACACCTAGAGACTTCTAAAAGTAGACTTCACGAGTAGTATATACCAAGAGACTTCGTATTCATACAGAACACCCAGTTAGAGACTTCTCCAGTAGACTTCCAGCACAGACTTCCTCTGTATGTTAATTATTTTTAATTTCTCTTATTATGTTAATTTTCTTTCGGAACCTTTGATTTCTTATTAGTTAATTTCTTTCATTTCTCTTATTATGTTAATTATTATTGGAACCTTGATTTGTAAATCAAATACAAAGTTCGAAAACCGCAAAAATACAAAAAGAACTGGTCTCAGAACAGCGAGAACACCTAGAGACTTCTAAAAGTAGACTTCACGAGTAGACTTCACCAAGAAACTTCGTATTCATACAGAACATCCAGTTAGAGACTTCTCCAGTAGACTTCCAGCACAGACTTCATCTATAGGAAGTGTATAATCATTTGCATAGAACATAAATCAACCTTAATTTTATGAAAGTTTCTGAAATTTTAATTTATAAAGTTCATATTTGGGATAATCTTATTTTTTTAAGAAGAAATTGCATTGAGATTATTTTTTATTATTTTCATAATTTAAATCTACGGTTTAATTACGGTTCAGACTTCGACCATGAAATCTGGAAGCGTAATAAATGTGGAATTATAATAAAAAAAATGATAAAAATTATTTCAATCAAAAATTTTGAAAGATAAATTATTTTAAATCAGATCGAATAGGTTTTTAAAAAAATTCATTAAAACTGATCCATTTGATGTAAACCATGTGAGGCATATAAGTTAGAGGTTGCCAATGTGTAAGAATCCATGTATATATCTTTAGGGTTAGACTTAGATTGATATGTTTTTGATATAAAATGGCGATCCTTCGTATGATTGTTAGATTTTGAACATATTATATACTATTTGATGTCAAATGTTAGTATTTTGTTAACAAAGAGTGAATTAAACGTTCGAAATTTAGAGTTTAGGGCTTACAGACTTCTCGAGTTTCGCGGTGAAATCTCACGGTAGACTTCGCATGTGAAGTCTATAAGATTTTGTTATCGTATGAAATTCAAAATAAATATATTATAAAATAAATTATGTTCTTAAACAGAGATTTAGATAGATAAATTCCCTATCTAGGGACAATTGCCCTGTATCTTGCTATCATATCAAACATCAAGAAGTCGTCTCTCAAATCTTCAACCTCTTCCATCGCTGGGTCGAACAAAATGTCCGATAAGCCTTCTTCAGTTTCCAGCCAAGTGTCATCATCACCACCTGTGGGAATTAGATTGGTATTGTCTAGATCAATTACGATATGTTTAACTGTAGTAATAACACACTCACGCGCGAACTGATTTATCCTCCATAATTTAAGCACCACGATCACCCCTCCACCCCTCTTGTTCCTAAAGCCATTCCAGTAGTTATAAACGTGTTCACCGGTTGCCACACACTTTAACATATTGTCCCTATTATGATTAATAAAAGGTGGTTGTAAATTACAAACGGTGAGCTTCGTCATGGTATTATTATTGTTTGATTTAAACTTACATGGCATCTTTGATGTGAAACACACTCTTTGAAAATGTACGGCCAAGTGGACTCTCTTGAAGGGGCATGTGTTGCAGAGCATGCCATAGTATCTACATCATAAGTGTTCTCCTTTAGTTAAATAAAGTTACATGCATATAAATTATGGGTTAAGAAATTTGCATGCATACCTATAGCAACGTTCGTTTTGGTTTTGATGTCACGTATTTGGGTCAAACTTAAAAAATCCAGTAATGCTCGTCGTTCAAAGGATCAATTTTATGATTCGAGTCTTTGTATACTGGGTAGAATGGATTGTAAGTTTGAAATGAGAGTTTGTTTGCACGGAATGCTGCGAATCCTGGCTGTACTGCTACATTCTGTATTTCAATCCAGCTGCCCTTCATACTTCTCCAATCCAGAGAACGCTGACACATGTTCTGGAGTAATCATCAATCCATCTTAGTTCCTGCATAAAGAAGCATCACCAAGTATTGTATTGTTAGATCCAAGTGACTGCATGTCTGCATGTAAGTGAATATCCTCTTACCGCTTCATCTACTATACGTAGGACCAGTAGGGACCTACATTGAGAACGGAGTAAGAGTAGGCGCGGAGAATCTTGACTTTAAAACACCATCTGTTTTGCTTGCATTGTCTCTTTCATTGCTTCGCGTAGAAGGTTGTAAGCATCCATCGGGTTTTTGTTTTTTCTTGTTGTGAGTTTTGTGTTTCTGAGATAAAAAGCATTGAAGAAAGAAATGAATACGACTATGGAGGTGGAATGATTACTAGGGAAACTGAAAAGATTAATAGATGGGAAACTGAAGAGATGGACGTATGTTACTTTATCTTTAAGGACGTGACTTTAAAAAAAAAAAAAATTTTGCAGCGTTTCTGGTTCTTTAATGTTTTGTATTAAGGGTTACAGACTTCTTCAGTAATGTATGATAGACTTCATGAAGAAGACTTCACACGCAGACTTCAACGAGCAATCGACTTCCTCTGTAAAGTCACCGATTTATCTAATTTTGGGGGAAAAAAATTTGGGGGAAAAAAAATTTTGGGGGGAAAAAAACACAAAAAATTTACTAAACAATTTACCGCTGTAAATGTACGATGTTTGTTAGCGAAGTCTCCAAATGAAGTCTGAAAATGACAGACTATAGACTTCATGGCCAGACTTCACACGCAGACTTCTATAAGAAACTTGTTTGGCGAAGTCTGCTACCGACTTCCTCTGTAAGTCACCGATTTATCTAATTTTGGGGGAAAAAATTTACAGCCTGTACCTGTACATTTACCGGTTTGGCATAAACAATTTACAGCTGTAATATACGAAGTCTGTAAGTGAAGTCTCCAAATGAAGTCTGTAAGTGAAGTCTCCAAATGAAGATCTCTCT
>SMJT01000172.1:171983-245208 GCA_004349715.1 Crucihimalaya himalaica | reverse complement strand
TCACCAGCACCTCATTGCCATAGCCATCCCAAAACGACTCGAGACGCAAAGGCGCTCCATCATGCGTTTACATAACTCAACAGGACCGCACTTGTCAATCATTTGAGACATGCATAGTGTCCGTTAGTTGCAACATTGAAATTCGGCAACGAGTAAGTTAACTCACGAAGGCGTTCTTGTCAGCTCATAGTCTGCTAGTGCCATCTCATGAGTTCACGGTTGTGTACAAGAGTCACTCAAGAAAAACATTGTCGCCCCTCTTTGGGATGATCACCTCAAAATGCCACTTACAGTCCTCTCATCACACCATTCTCCAAAGACAGAGTACATGAACATTTTCTGAAAGACATTTGAAACAACAACAAAGCGCAAACTGTTAGTTTGTTTCACAGTAGACTCAAAGGTGAAGTCTGTTGAAAAATAATTATCAGAAATTCGTAAAATCGATTTAAGATAGAATATAAGACATTGAGAATGCTGAATTCATACATAACAACAACAATAACTAATACACATGTAAAAAAATCTCGAAATGCATAATTATAATATGAAATACAAAACCATTTTTAAAAAGATAGTGCAAGAGACTTCTCGAACGAGAAGTCTACGCACAGACATCCTTGTGAAGTCTACATTTATAACCTAAACACCCATAATGTTCAGAAAATATATAAAAAATAATTATGCGATTAAAAATAGTTCAAATTTCTAAAACAATCAAAAGCCATACGTAACAACATGTTAGGACAAGAAAAAAAAAACTAATTACAATAAGGTCTAAAATTGCATTTTTACTGAAATTATCATTAAGAGACTTCACAGGCGAAGTCTCTTAGTAGACTTCTTTGATGAACTCTGCTCTGCTATCGGAAGCAGACTTTCCCGTGAAGTCTTAAATTTATAACCTAAACACCTAATAAGTTCAGAAAAAAATAAAAAAACTAATTATGCGATTAAAATAGTTTCAAATTTCTAAAACATCAAAAGCCATACGTAACACACATGTTAGGAAGAAAAAAAAAACTAATTACAAATAGGCTAAAATTGCATTTTTTACTAAAATTATCATTAGAGACTTCACAGGCGAAGTCTCTTAGTAGACTTCTCCAATGAAGTCTGCTTTGCTATGAAGCAAGCTTCGCCTGAAGTCTGAAGCACGGGATCTAATTTTGCAATTTGACCAGATTTTGACTTTTTGAGGCAGACTTCAACATGCGAAGTCTGCTACAACAAGGAGACTTCGTCAGAGAAGTCTATCACAGTTTGGGGTCTAGTTTTGCAATTGACCACAGTTTTGACTTTTTTAGTAGACTTCATCTAGGAAGTCTTTTTGGTAAATAGACTTCATTTAGGAAGTCTATTACGTAAGTAGACTTCCTCGATGAAGTCTTTTTGCCTTCAGAGACTTCTTCGTGAAGTCTACCCATAAAGTAGGGTATAGTTTTGCAATTGACAGAGTTTGACTTTTACATGAACTTTTCGTCTGAAAAGTCTATTTAGAAAAAGGATTACTTTTGCAATTGACCAAAAAAAATTATTTTTAAATTCCAGAATTACCGATGGTTGTAGACTTCATACGAGAAGTCTACCAATAGTCAATGTTTCGGAATTTTGGTCAAATGCAAAACTAACCCCTTTTTCACGCAGACTTCTCAGATGAAGTCTCGATAAAAAGTCTTCCGGTCAATTGCAAAACTAACCGCTTTTTTCGCAGACTTCACGAAGAAGTCTTTGTACAAAGTCAGACTTCGAGTCAATTGCAAAACTAGAGCCTTGTAACCAGACTTCGACGGTGAATCTAACACCGTTTTTTTTTCAAAGGAGAACTTCAGACTTCATCGTGGTTACATGTGAAGTCTGAGACCAAAAAGTCAATTGCAAACTAACCTCCAGTTGACTATTGAGACTTCACCCATGAGTCTGCCTTCTGGAAAATCGGAGAAATTGAAGCAAAAATTACCAAGATTCGGTTTGAACTTGTGTTTAGCATCTTAAACGGCCAAGAACTGATCACGCAAACAATACCCAAGCAACCAAGCGTTATTATGCTCGAATCTTAGTAAATCGCAAGATATATGGATGGTAAATATTAAAACGATATTATAGAGTTAAATGGTTGAAATGAGAGAGGAGATCGACAAAAATGGAGCTTTTAACTCAGTTTTAAAGCATTAACATCAACTAAATTCGGTTGATTGAAAGCATTGAGAGCTCAATTTTGTTTGGGTAAGTGTGGTTGGAAACTATTGAAGACGATGGCATTTTTTCGTTATTACGTGAGAATCTTTGGGTTATTGTTTTTCAAACCCAGCTACCAGACTTCACAAGAGAAGTCTGCGCTAGGTATTTTGGTGAAAAAAGAAGCGATGAGGGGTATTGTAAAGCATTTTAAAATTAACTTAATTAATTCAATATAAATTTTTGTGTACTGCAAATTATTTTTTCACCAATCAAACATTATTCTGTACCGCTTCTTTTTTACAATCCACACTTGTTCCGCAAATACATTTTCTCTGCATATACCGCACTGTACCGCACTGTCAAACCGCTTTTTCTGCACAGACAAATCCGCTGTCACCATTCGGACCTTTAGATGTCGAATTCAATATAGGCCATGATGTACGACGCGTTTTGTGCGTTTCAAAGAGCGGTACAAAAGTTTGCTTCTATTCACACATAAATTTTATTTTTTACTTTTGATAAAAAGAAAAAAAAACAACTGTCGAACTAAAATACATATAATCGCATGTGGAAAGAGGAACCACTTAAACAGGTGTGGTTTGCCACTATTGTATGTTTTTTTTTTCTTATATTTTCTATGAAACCTAAAATGCAACTATTAGATTTCTACATGTTTACATCAGTTCAATGTTTTTTTATAAAATTTAAAAGTGGTCAAATAATTACAATTATTTATAGTTTATTTATATATAGAACCATAAATAAATAAAATATGTTTCATGTGATTGTAGTTTATTCAATGAATATATTATGGTTATGTGTTATGTTCTCGTAAACTTATGTTAAATTTTTCATTATTTATTTTATTTTAAATATAAAAGTCAATAGAATAGATATTTTTCAAAATACAGATATATAATAATTTTTTTGATTTCTATATATTTCAATTTAAATTTATTTTATATCATTGATTTATATATATTTATTTAAAATATATATTCCATACTACTTTTTACATTTTCACCATTCAAACATTTGTACCGCACCGCTTGTTGTTTATTTCACCATTCATATATTATTATGTACAACTTGTTACGCACTAACCACACTTGTTCCGCATAATGCGTTTCTTACCGTACCGCATTAATACCACACGCACATTTGTAACCATTCGTCCTGCATCGTCCAGTCTGTTGTGACCATTCGAAGCCATAATTTCGGACATTTGGCCTACACCTAGATGTGACGACAGAGCTAAGCCACATGTCACTATTTCCTTGGTCATCTTCTGACCATTAATATCCCATCTCCCAAACTAACACTCTTCTTTCACACACACAGAAAACAAAACAGGCTTTAATGTTGAGTCTCTTGTTCACGTGAATAAACAGATTGCGTTTGGATAACCACAAGCAGAATCGATTTTGATATCATCATATCTAAGATTATAAATATATACGACGTATACATATTACCTCTAACCTCTCAAACTAAACTGAGATGAGTTTTGGATCTCGTCTTCTTTTGTTTCTCATACTAACGCTTCCACTCGTTACATCTTCATCCCGAAACACTCTTTCTGTCTCAGGTTTCATCTCTTTTTGTTGATTCTCCTTGCTTTATGTTCTGATTTATTGAATTGTGATGTTCTGATTCTGTTTTTGGGTTTGAATTGGTTTCATTTGTTAGGAATTGGGCAAACAAGGACAGAAAATAGATTGTTGATGGTGAGCATCGAGGATTATGGTGATCCATCAGCAAACACCAGACACGATCCCAGCGTTCCGACTAATGCAAAAGCTGACACAACACCTTAAAACTCTTTTTGAGTTTTTACTTGTTTAGTCTTCGTTGAATAAATATATATAGTAGATGTTATGTACTTCTGAATGAGTTGATTTCCCCCATTCTATGTAATCTGTAGTATATTTGTCTGAGTAACAAAGCAAAAAAAAAATCTTTAGAAACCATGTGAGCTATGTATCAATCACGCAATTTGGCAATATTCAGACATGGTGTTGGTGCTAAGACAAAACATGGACAATTTTTGCTGCTGTTAACATAAACACTATTGGTGTCTATGTTGTGGAGCTTGATGTAAGGGTTTCAAAACCTTTTAGAGTGGAGACTACTTAGTAGCTTCCTGTGACGAATGGTTTCGTAAGGGTTCTGCTGATGAGATCTCTCAACTCGATCTCCCCCGGAAATCTACCTTCTTTCAATTTAGAGAACACCTGCAAAGACCAAACATCGGATTGGGTTAGCTTTACCAATGACACTGATAAATTTGGCACAGTAGCAGCAGAAGTCTGTGTCTTATAACCAAAGCTTATCATTGAAAGTGAGATGATACTGCAGCAATACATACGGACAAGAGAAAGAGAACTGACCAATTCCCCATTGCAACTAACTTCAAAGGCGCCTGAACTTTGCAGGAAAGACTGCAGGAAGTTACCAAGAAGCCAAGTGGAGGCCATGGACCCAAATCTATTCGCTCTCAAAGAGTGGTACCAAGCAGGAGGCTGTGCAATTCCGATCATGGGAAATATATGTTCACCTCCCATTATAAGACCAATAAATCCCATCTGAGCAACTGGCACAACCTTAGCTAAAAGCCGTTTCGGCGCTGGTGGCGGGTAGTTCGCAAGAATTACACCTAATCCAGGAAAAGCCGTCTCTAACATCTTCTTCATGGTTACTGCAGTTCCCCTACAATAAAAAGAATGTGCAGGGCACAATCAGTATACCAGTTACAGGCTCAAGTTCAAAAGGAGAAAGCTGTTAACAGTCATTCAACAGGAAATGAGAATCTCATATCTCAAGAAAATGATGCAGCTAAGAATAAATCCAGAAGTTATTAGTTTCACTATTTATACATAAAAATGAAGGACCTAACAATCAAATCACGAATAGAACTTCTGACACCTTCAAAATGCATAACATTTAAACTGTAGCATTGATGTATCGAAGAAATCGAAATGTCTGATATAGCCAGAAACATTGCAAGTGGTAAACAACAATAAAGACTAATGAACCAAATCGACTGATGATGACCTTAAAAATGCAGGATCCATAGGGAAAATACAATTCCGAAGATAAACATAAAAAGGGATTAAAAAATCCAAATAACTTATAAAAGAAATCGAAAAATACTTGTACGAGCAGGAGATGCAGAAGTTGATCTCTACGGTGTTTCCATATCCGATTCCTCCAACACCACTCGACTTCTGCAAAATAGAAATGATTAATACAGAAGTGGTGCGAGACATTAGTGGAAATAAAGAGAGAAACTAGCCATGATTTTGAATTCACCTGTGAGGGGAAATCTAGGGTTTCTGAGGCGATCACCGCTGAACGTTGCGGGTGAGATTTCGGAGGTGGAGGAGTGAATAGATTGAAAAGATCAGTACAGAACAAGAAAAGCGGTAGTCCTAGCAAGATCAGTTGTGTTTTGTCCATGGCGGAAGTTGAAATCTCGGAGAGGGAATGAGAAGTTGAATTTGATCAGAGATGACAACAGGTCTTGTCCCGGTTATATTTATCCTAAATGTCGAGCAGAGTCGTGCTTTTATAGTAATAAAATAAAATTAGAAATAGTTGATAAAAAAGAAAAAAAATTAGAAACATTAGTTTATGGCATCTAATATTTAGAAAATTTTAAGGGCTTATTTTTTAGTTTCATTTATTTAAAACTCAAATCACATAATTGACATACAGAACAGAAACATATGCTTAACCGTTGAAAGCTTTTTGATAACAAAATCAGAGTTTACACAGTAAAAATTATGGTTTTCAAAATACTTATGTAATCAACAAAATATATAAATTATTTTTAATTACTAAAAATTATAATAAAGTAAAGAGGGAACTGGTTATGTCATGTAAAAGATTGATTGAATTCCATTGATCCATACTATTCTTTATGTTAAAGAAAAAGAAAAACATTGATCGACTTGACTATTTAAAAGAAAAAGAAAAAAAAACTGTTGAATTGGTTATTTTTTATTAGCTTGAGACTATACCACATGAAATATTAAATGACTTAGGCTCCGAATGGTGACGGAACCGCACGGTGCGGTGCGGTTCTAATAGTAACGAAAATATCTGCATATACATATGTATGTATATATTTTTGTTACTATTAGAACCGCACCGCACTTTTTCCGCAGTTGTCCCGCACATTACCATTCGGAGCCTTAGTCATTTTATCCATGGAATATAATATTAATTATAAACTTAGGTTTTGAAAGTTTAGGGCGTGTTCGTTTGGCAGTCGTTGGCGACTGCGACCAGCGACCGCGACCAGCGACCGCGACCAGCGACCGCGACCAGCGACCGTGACTAACGTTGTTCGTTTGGCAGTCGCAGGATTCAGCGACCGATCGCGGCGACTGGTCGCAGCGACCAGCGACTGAAAATTTGAGTCGTTGTTTTTTTTAGCGACTGATCGCTGGTCGCTGCGACCAGTCGCCGCGATCGGTCGCTGGATCCTGCGACTGCCAAACGAACAACACAGCGACTGCCAAAATAATTTTATTTTATGTTTTTGTTTTATTTTCATTGATAAATTTATGATTTTATTTATCATATTTGGCTTAAAAATTTATTATAAAAATTTTAATATTTATTTTTTATATATATAATAGTAGTAAATGATAAAAAAAATATTAAAAACTAATTATAAATCAAATTTCTTCATTTAAAAGAAATGTTTAAAAATCGGTCGCAGCGATTGCTAAACGAACAACACAGCGACTAGTCGCAGCGACCAGCTTATAAAAATGTTAAAATTGTTACTATTAATATTTGATGTTTGGTAATTTTATTTATTTATGTGTCTTTTTTATCTTTCTTTGTGACATCTTCTTTTTCGACGACGATTTGTGACAATGGTATATAACGTTGCCCATACAATTTTATATGTAAGAACTAGTTCATGAACTTTAAATATATTTTACACTTTGAAATAGAGAGGTACAATGATGATGTTTTCCTTCACACATTTCATGTAAAGTTTTGTGAAACAAGTATATGAGTTATTTTAGGCCAATCGATACAATATAATATACTAGGTAGTTTGTCACGTATTGCGTATATTATGTGTTAAGTTGAATTTGATCTTCGGTTTTTAAAAAAGATATCTATTTTTTATCTATATAGATTAGACTTTCTTACCTTTTTACCTTTAAATTTATTAAAACTATTAAGATATCTATTTTCATATTTAATATTAGAATTTTCTCACTTATTATATTATATAACGTTTAATTTTATACTATAATTAGATATAAATTGGATGGAAACCATTCCATAAATAATTTATTAAACCAGTTATTTTGGTTATGTTTGTCAAAATATTGATATATTGGTTTGGTTTGAAAATAATAACGGTAAAAAATGTTGGTGTCTTTTTGTCATTGATTCTTCTTCATATTTTTTTCCTTTAATTTTGGTTTTTAGATTTTTTCTATTATGTTGGTTAGCTCATTTCATTTAAAAATAAATACTTTTTATCGAGTATAGTTTAAAAAAAAAATTTGAGTAGATACAATTGAAAGCAAAGCACAACAAAAACATAATTTGTTACATGGTAACTCCTCACCCTTGTCTCTCATATCAAACAACTTAGTAAACATAGATAATCTAAAAAAAAATCAAAACCAATAGAATATTATTGTTTTTTAACACTGTTCAAAAACATTTTCTTAATAAAAATAATTTTTTATTTGTGGTTGGTTCGACGATAGCGGTTAGAGGCTACAACAACATCGAAATCACAGCTTGCGCACAAACCTACAAAATTGACATAAAAAAATAATTTGAACTCTATTAGTTGTAGTTGTAGAAAACAAAATTGTTATAGAATTATAAGAGATATGTGTTTTATATGTTACAAAATAAAGTTATACTTTATAATAGTTTAAATGGTGTTTAGTGGCCTAGTAGTTAATATAGTAAATATGTATAGTTAATTTATATTAATTGATTTTAAATGTGTAATTAAAATAATTATTGTATATTTATTTTTTTAGAAATAAGAATATTAATAAATATAATAAAAAATAGTAAAAAATATTTTGAATGTCAGTGTCAACTTTTTAGAGCTCGAACCTTACTTTATTATTATACTAGGGAATGCCTCACGCATTGCGTGAGTTTAAACAAATGTAGTAAATTATACAACACTATATAAATAATATATATCAAAATGATTGATCTATGTAGATGTCGTTTGAGCATTCCGCTCAGGTAAAACAATTTTATAATTTACAACATATATCATGTTTCTATTTTCTCCATACACTAAAGTAAATAATGATAGTTACATTACTAGTTAATTATTTAAAAATAATATAGTTTAATAGTTTTTGTATTTTGGGATCGTCTTCTAATAATTATATTTCTATCAATATTTTACAAAGTTATTACAACTTATTATGTATTTCAAAACTAATTAACACTTCTATAAAAATGAATTTGATATAATTGTGATGATGAAAATAAAAACAATTTAAAAAATTTCTAATTAATTAATTAGTTATTGCAAATTGTATTAATGAGTTAAGTTATGGTCAATCAAGAGAAATTATTATCTTTGTAAATATTTTTTTGTTATATATGTTTCTTTTAGGAATGAGAATATCAAAAACAAAAATAGAGAAATAATTAAAATAAAAGATGATTATTTGTCTTTGTATATGTTTTTTTTATAATGGAGAATATCGAGTGGTATAATAGAGTAATATTGAAAAGACACATTTTAAAAAATTACTGTCAATTATGTTGTGATGATGAAAATAAAAACAATTTGAAAATTTTCTAATTAACTAATTAGTTATTGCAAATTGTATTAATGAGTTAAGTTATGGTCAATCAAGAGAAATTATTATCTTTGTAAATGTTTTTGTTATATATGTTTCTTTTAGGAATGAGAATATCAAAAACTAAAATAGAAATAATTAAAATGAAGGATGATCACTTGTATTTGTATATGTTTTTTTATGATGGAGAATATCGAGTGGTATAATAGAGTAATATTGAAAAGACACATTTTAAAAAATTACTGTCAATTATGTTGTTAATGGGTTAAGTTATTGTCAAATTGTAATAATTGTTTTTAAATGTGTAATTAACAGAAATTATTGTTCTTATATATGTTTCTTTTATAAATGAGAATATGAAAAGGTAATCGTTTATATAGGAGAGGAAATCAACTTGAAAAGAAGAACAATTTGAAATTTTTCTAATTAATTAATTAGCTATTGTAAATTGTATTAATGAGTTAAATTATAGTCAATTAAAAAAAATTATTATCTTTGTATATGTCTTTTTGTTATATATGTTTTTTTTAATAATGAGAATATCAAAAAGTAAAATAGAAAAATAATTAAAATAAAGGATGACAAATTATAATAATTTATTTCTTTGGTATATTTCTTTTGTTAAATTATTGTCAAATTGTAATAATTGATTTTAAATATGTAATTAATAGAAATTATTGTTTTTATATATGTTTATTTAAAAATGAGAATATGAAAAGGTAAAAGATGACACGTGTTAGTTTGTGGTTAAGCGAACATTACTTTATTATATAAGATATATGATATAATTGAATATAAGACTGATGCACATTGAACTGCGGTAGAAGCGGTACATTTGAATCTTACCTAGAAACAAATGTTTACAAGATAAATAATAACATTCAAATCTTCATACGGAAAAACCAAAAAAAAAAAATAAAGCATATCTTATTATGAAATCATACAGCACTTCACCCATCGGGAATAGATAACACACAGTTCCTCGATCCAGTTCCTCTTCAACTTATGTCTGAATCACAACTCTTTGACCCATCATCATTGGCATGTCGTCAATTGCCTTCAGTGGCTGCATGGGTAATGCCACGTTGCTGCCATCGTAGGCCGAGAGGTGAACTCCGATGGCGGCTCTTCCCGATGGATCCATATTGTTGGACCAGCTTGCATCCCACTCCACTGCCTTTGCAGTCGAACAAGCCACGGTCGCACCTCCTGGAACAGTTAGTCTCGCAGAGTTCTGCGAAAAGACACAATCGTAACACAAAGTTTGTTAATTTGTTAAAAAAAAAAAAAAGGAGATTCTGCCACATCATGGAGATTTATAAGTCTATCTTACCTGTGGGAAGAACCTCTCGAAGATCATTCTGTAGTAGTAAGCTTCTTTAGTGTTTGGAGTGTTGTGGGGGAAGATATGCGCCGCGTTAGCCATCATCTTGTCATTAACCTTAACAAAGAACCGAAATAATTAGATCTAACATGAATCCATATGTCATATTTAGCTAACTAGAGGAGATATGAGATCTTTTATGTGTACATTTTGAGCAGCATGAGCTTTAAGGCCATCGATCCAACTATAGCCGACACCATCACTGAATTGCTCTTTCTGTCTGTAGAGGATGTGTTTTGGCAGATAAGGACGTTCTTCATCGTCAAAGGCTCTCCTTAGAACCCATTTCTCAATCCTCCCTTCCTCTGGTTTGATCTAAGAAAACCCATGTTGAAAATTTGTTTAAACACCGTACGTTAACTTGTGAAATAAGGTATTTTCGTTTGCGATTTGAGTTCTGTACTTACCATTTTGCATTCAGGGTCTAGAGACATGGCGGTATTGATGAATTCTTTGTCAAGAAAAGGAACACGCGCCTCTAGACCAAAGGCAGATGTAGCTTTGTTGGCTCTTAAACAGTCATACTTGTGAAGAGCCTTGATCTGCAAGGCATCGCCCAAGAAGAGTAAGTTAAAGATCTCAGTTTGGATGATTTCGTTTTGTGATTAAAGTGAATAGATATATACCTTGCGACAGGTTTCTTGGTGAAACTCTTTCTTGTTAGGTGCCTTGTGGAAGTAGAGATACCCTCCAAAGATCTCGTCGGATCCTTCACCGGAGAGAACCATCTTAACTCCTAGAGACTTAATTTTCCGGGACATCAAGAACATCGGTGTGCTCGCTCTGATAGTCGTCACATCATAGGTCTCAACATGATAAATCACATCCTCTATCGCATCAATCCCATCCTGCACCGAGAAGTGGAACTCATGGTGCACCGTCCCCAAATATTCCGCCACCTCTTTTCCTGCCTTCAAGTCCGGCGAGCCCTGACAGAATAACCATAAATGATGCTAAGTTTGAGTTTCAAATTTCTAAAAACACTTTATTTCATCCAAACTCTGTTTTGTAAACAGAGGAACTCTGTTCTATATAACTACATCTCACCTCAAGACCAACGCAAAAGGAATGGAGCTGAGGACCCCATTGTTTAGCAGCCTTAGTACCAGCTAAGTGACGTGCAGTGATGGAGGCAACAAGGGAAGAATCAAGACCACCGGAGAGCAATACTCCAAAAGGAACATCAGTCATCAACCGCTTAATCACAGCCTGCAAAGAAGAAACAAACAGAGTAAATCTCTCACACCATATACTTAGAAAATATAAGATCTTTAATTTGTGCAAGGGTAAGTTTTCTTACGTTTTCGAAGGCGCGTCTAATCGCAAGAGGCTCATAAGGCGTTGAAGGAACAGATTCATTGAACCAAGGAGGATTGTACCATTGCTTAAACCCTCCTAATTTGCTTGAATATAAATGACCTGGAGGAAACGCTTCGAAATGCTCACAGTCGTCATTTAAGCCTTTCATCTCTGAAGATATCCACACAGATCCATCTAATCCCCAACCAATGTAGAGCGAAGTGACACCAATCGCATCACGAGCCACCATGAAGGAGTTATCTCTTGTGTCCAGCAACACAAAGGAGAAGATTCCATCCAACATATCGACAAAATTCTCACCATACTCCTCGTACTATGTCCCACAAAACACATCAGAGTCAATCAAAACTTAATAACCAGTTTATCAAAAGCACTCAAAGTGAAATCACTACATACCAGGTGAGCAATGACGTCACAATCACTACCAGTACGGAACTTGTGATTCTTCAGACGTTTTCTCAGCTCCTCATGGTTATAAATCTCTCCGTTCACCTTCCAAATAATCAACAACAGAAATAAGCCTCAGCTTCAAAAATATCAAAAGAGTTATTATGATAAATTTAGAAGCGTACGGTGACGACAATGGTCTTGTCCTCGTTGTAGAGAGGTTGATCACCGGAGGCAGGATCGATGACCGCAAGACGCTGATGAGCCAAGTAATTGTCTCCGTTCTGAAATAACCCACTCCAGTCTGGTCCTCTGTGCCTCAATCTATAACCAATAATTTTAAACAAACGATTACATTAATTGAAACTCAAACCATACTATACCATTTCTGATACCAAAACGTAATAATTTGATATTTTCTTGGGAATATTCCACCAACAAACAAAGGTTAGATTTTCTTCGGAGAGATTCACATAAACTAAAAGGGTGACGTTTGATTTGATCAACCATCACTATTCATGTCACGTTCATCAAAAAGGTACCAAAAAAATTATATTGATTATACTACAAAGTTATCGTGTAATGATATGAGATTACATAAATCTTAGTTAGATTAAATATGAAACAAACGTACGATGTCTTATGTCAAACATCAAGTGATCAAACTAATCGTAACGTGATTTGCAGAATTCAGAATGTTGTAACGTGACAAACCAGAAAAAAAAAAGGTAATTGAAAAACAGAGGAAAAATGTATTGCCTGCGAGAAAGCTCAAGAACACGAACTCTCTTGGCCTGAGAATCGTCGGAACATCCTAAAACGGCAAGTATTCCACACATGTTTCCTTCTTTTTTTTCGCTTAGATGAAGAAAATGAAAGATCACGAAGATGGAGAACAGAAAAAGAAAACAGAATTTTCCGAAACTTTAGGGATGGATATCAAAATCTAAATTAAAAAAAAAAAACCAAGAAAAAATAAAACAGACAGATGTCGAGTAAGAGAAAGGAGAAAATTGCACGTAGTGAGAGTTCTTTTTATCGTTTTAGATGTCTTGTTTCTCTACGACCGATTGCTCTATTTATAGACACTAAAACGGCGCCGTGATGTCGCGTTTTGTTTCTGAAGGAGTCTTGCGTGGGGTACCATTTCATGTTGTACCTGTAACCGGATAAGTCACCGGATAGCTCTGACCAGCTGTTTCCACGTGTTTATTAACCTTCTTACGAATTCCGATGGGTTTTTTTTGACGTTCTCTTTTGTCCGGTTTTCTCCAATTTTTCACGGTGGGGCAAACTCCGGTTTAGGCTATCTTGCTGACTCAGCAAGTGGATATGTACTTATCTGACGGTGAATGAATAGTCCACTCTACTATTCTGATTGATTTGCAGCTGTACACGTGTTATCACGACAATGGAGGGACCACTTCTATTTGATTGTAGATAAGCATTTTATCATAATGTTAAGGGAGTAAATACATTTCGTTGAAAAAAAGGAAAAGAAAAGAGTAAGTACATTTCACATTAAAATTATTAGTAACTTTTTTTTATCTTCAAAGGCTACTACTAAAAAGTTACCTAGTTTGAAATGCTTTTCTACTATTATTTTAGGATAGTCTATATTTTTGATTATTATGTAAATTAATTGGAATAAGGCCCAACTGATAAATTTTCTAACAAAATTTTGATAAACAGCGAAAGAAGAAGATCGAATCCGGATTGAAAAGTTTAATCTTTTCTTTTCAAACTCGCCTTACCACTCGTCCATCACCTTGCAGGTAATTATTAGTAACTTTGAAAAAGTAACTTATAGTTTTTTTTATTTAAAAAATTGCCGGCCTAATTTATAAACTAGTAAAAGAAGTAATGAAAGATATATTATTCCTGCTTTGGACTACAAATATATGTGGATTACAGAAAAGAACACGAGACTATATGATTACAACTTGGATAATTTTCATCAATACTATAAAACTAAGTTTTAATTTTAAAATTAATATTTCTATTTTATTTCTAAATATATCATAAAAGTTATTTTTTCAAAATACTATTTAAACCCTCAAAACTAAACTTTAAATCCAAAATATTAAACTCAAATCCAAATATTTAAATTATAAATTCTTATAATTTATTTTTAGTTTTTGTTGTATTTTTGAAAACAAAACATTTTTTGTAGTACTTTTATAAAATAAAACTAATGATGATATTTTTTGAAAATAAACTATTTAAATGGTATTTGAAAAAAATTCTCATAGGTGGTTTCGTAAAGTTTATCATAATAATACTATAAGATTGAACATACGTTTACTAATATAAACAAAAGTCTTTGTTATTATTTTATAATTAACCCTGCTTTGAATATATGTTTGTTTACTTAATCGCTTTAGAGTTTGAACATGTGTTACTGTTACGTGGTCGATCGAGATTCGAACCGAAACTTGAGAACGAGATATAACAATTATTTATAGGAAACTGTATTAATTATTTGATACTTTCCGGGAATGAATAAAGAAGAAGTGTTCGAGTGTATTCAAAAATAATAGTTTATCTATATTTAACCATGTATAATTTTGATACACCAGATCACATGTGTATTATAATGTATAGGCATCGCACATGCCTCACACGTTGCTACAATGTGCAAAGGTGTGAGAAGATGAATCTCACTTTACAACCTTAGAATTTGGATAATGCGAAATCCGAATATATATATATATATATATAATAATAAGTAAAATAAATAGTATCAGACATTCTGTTAGACTACACAAGATGGTCGAAATTCTTATCCAGTTTATTTTTCTTTCACTATTTTTCATGTTATCCAGTTTATTTTTCTTTTACTATTTTTCATGAATATGAATACCTCTATATATCGAACATTTTGCAAAACTAATTGTATGAATTATATACACCGCGTTTCAGTGTTTGATAAACAAAAATGTTTTACGGTGGAGAATATACGTGCATGAATCCTTTTTAAATGTCTTGTTTTTTCATCGGGGCTGTTCGGAGCTATTGATTAAGGTCTAAAATTTTATGAGCAAATGAAACTTAGAAGTTTTTTTTTATTTTAGTTCTGATTTTTGTTTTGTCCTAAAATATTAAAGTGATAAGTGTTGGAGATAGGATTGGTGTCCTATCAGCCCGGCCCAATATCAAGGAGTCTATATATCCGAGGTCCAAAGAAGGAGCCCGGCCTTTTCACCCAACGGGTTGTTGACCCGTCACATCGGGCATGGGACTCGAAGAAGCAGGTTCACGTTCTGACACACTGTTGCCACTCGAGTGCGACTCGGTAAAAGAGTTGACTTCGCTACCCACGCGTTGGGCGGGAGATCTGTTCTGCCAGACACGCGCTAAGCGGGAAGTAAAGTTGACCCATTATAAATATTTCTTGTGCTTCATTAATGGAGGGGGCCGCAAATCGCTGAATATTTTGTACCCGAACTAAACTCAATACATTTGTAACACCTCCGACAAATCTTTTTGAACGTCGAACTGAATCCCAGCTGACTCAGTTCGTATTTCTAAACGACCACCGTCTTTTGATCAAATATAAGATTCCGATCTTAAACCCCGAACTGTTCAAACATTTCCCGAGTTGATACTTGTCGTAGCCCTTTTGAATCTATTCTATTAAACGGAAATATCGTCCCGCACTCATCACTAATCAATCACCATCTCTTACGTTAAATCATTACTTGTTTGTTTTATATTAGTCTATTGTGAGACTAACGATAAGTTTTGTGCCGAATCTTTTTTTTTATTGGTTTGGCTTTGACGATTAATAACTTTTTCCAATACCATTGAACTTCTCTTTTTTTGTTTTGTTTATAAATTTATAATATTCAAAAATGATAACAAAAAAATCTAATTTTGGACAGTGTCCTGGATTGGACCGGTTCTGTTTTTCATACTAGGGAGTAGGGACCTAATTACTCGCATATACTTTTGGGAAGTTTGTAGTTATATGACTGAGTCAATCGTTTTAAGTATTAATTAATCATATACTATATATATATATATATATATATATATATTGTGGTGTGTATTTTTAAATCGGTTACTCAATTATATACCTCGCATCCTCTCTGGTCAAATACTAAAATGTAAAATGCAAAATGCAAAAACGAAACGAAAATATTGTGTCCAATATACAAACAACGATTATTTAAGAAAGTAGCCTACAGGTTAACCAAAAGTCATTTTTGTTAGAAAAAGTCATTTTTAAAAGTAAAGACTTTTTAAACACCTCATTGTCCTCAGTTCCTCACAAAGCGTCATCAATAGTTAATTATTTATTAAATTAAGGTTGATTATAAAAATTCTTGTATATAATTGGTCAATTAATTAATTAGTAAGTGGGATTGCGTAAGAGAAGATCACGTTAGTTAAAAATAAAGAAAGAAAAGAATATCACGTTTATAATAAGTTTGGACATAATATTAAAAAACGGCTCGTCATTGATGTAGTCACGATCCTAGTCTGGCAAATCATCATCTACGACTACGACTCTGGCTAGTAAGAAACAGACGCTACCACACGGCCGAGCCATGCCATTTATTTCCGTACCGGTAACTTGCTTTTCTGGAACCGTGCCTCCTCTTCGGGTAAAACGATCCGGACCTTCCTAGCTTGGTTCTTCAACAACTATTTGACACACTTCAAGTTACATAGCTAGCATGGTTAAAATTTCTTGTTTCTCTTAATTGAGTTTCATATAATATTGATTGATTATATTGTTGCAAAAAAGACTGTTATTCTTTCTCATCAATTAAGAAATACCCAATATATATCTAATTGGTACGACAGTTCGACTTTTAATTGATTTCAAAAAGTTAATTCGAAAGATAAATAATTGTTCAGAAAAAAGACCAAATGGTGATGAAACTTGGTCGCACGGTTGCGTAGTCCATTACACTGTCCTATTTTAAAATTGATCTCACTGTCTGTTTAAAACTGGAAAATCTCGTTATTTGACTGTCCTTGAACACTTCTTCTTACAGTAAGGGAGGATGGTCTTATATCCATTTTTTAAACATAAATGGTTCCTGCATATGATTTCATTTTAAGAGGTGTTATTCAAAAAAGAAAAAAAAATGAAGTAAAATATGGTAAACTAAACCAAAGGTTCGCAGGAATATTATGAATTAAACTATAACTTACTGTCTGGATAATGATTAATTATGAATATTGAAGATTATTTTCTCTATAGATAAAATTAATATTTTGGAAGGATAACAATTCCTCATTTGCTCTATAGATAAAATAGAGAACAAAAGCAAAATATTAGTCTACAAACAGATATGTCACAACAATCATTAAAGCCAGTTTATAGGTCTCGAGTTTTGATAAAAGTAACTTTAAATTACTTTCCCATAGTGGCGTGCGGCGACACGGGCACACGGCCAAGTTTCAGATGTCTCAGCTCTTGGTATATGTATGTCATACACTCAAATCCATTTATTTTTTGCTTTATAAAAGTCAAACTAATGCAAAAAATAACGTATCTGTTTGACTTTTATAAGACAAAGGAAACAAAACTTGTAGAATGTGACCCGTATTTACACCACATCCAGTAATATTTGGTGTGCTTTGAAAGATTTAATAATTACTCCATGTACTTATATTTATCTCGTCAGCATATTCTGAACCTTCTTCTAATGGGGATATACTTCCACTGAATAATTACTAACACTTGATTCGAACTCTGCAGCAAAGTCTTGCAACGAGATGGTACGTTCTGCAAAACATCACGTTTCCATGTATATGATGACTAGACAATGAGTCGAAATCTACTTTGATCATTTAATAGAAATTTACACGAAACTCCTTGAGTTTGAAATTTCATTACGATATAGATATTTTTTATTATAAATTTCCAAGTTAGGATAATTGACAGCCAGATAATGACATTGACATGTTCTCATGGTAAACTTCTAAAAGTTACACAGTGAACCAAACAAAATTAACTACAAAGTGTCGACGGTTAAAACAAAATTAATTTGCTAGCTAGATAAGGGTTGTCGGGGTGTATCCCCCTGCAAAGTATTCACTATGTCTGTATACATACGGTTTTCCAAACTCAAGGTTTACCTACATTGTTAACTTAATTCGAGTTGTATCCCCACGACAAAGTTTAAATCGATGTAAAACCCCATCTTGTTGACTTTTTGGTTGATTCCGACAGATTCACTTAACGGACGTTATTGTGCTGCTGACGTGGCACAACTGTGCATCTGACTAGGCGCCACTGTGCAGCTGACGTGGCAAATAAAACTAAAAACATTTTTAGTTAGCTAGACTCGAACCCGGGTGGGAGACAACATGGTAAAACACACTAACCACTAGGACACGATGATATTTTGAGTTACTTGTGACAAAACTTTAATATATCTTACTCGATCTGTCTTTTTATACAAAAATAGAATTCACCATGCGAGTCCTCAAAAAAGTTAGTTCTAGTTTCTGACGAATATTTTTTGACTATTTGAATTTCAAAAATCCGTCGGGAATTTTAAAATTCCATCACGAAATTTCAGAAATCCGTCAGGAATTTCGGAAATCCGTCAGAAATTTCAGAATCCATCAGAAATTCCGGAAATCCTTCGGGAATTTCAGAATCTGTCGGGAATTTCGGAAATTCATAGGAAATTTCAGAATCTGACTAAAATTTTGAAAAATCCGTCGGGAATTTCGGGAATCCATCGAAAATTTCAGAATCCGTCGAAAATTCCGAAAATCCTTCGGGAATTTTGAGAATCCGTCAGGAATTTCAGAATCCGTCGGGAATTTCAGAAATTTCAGAATCCGACAAAAATTTTGAAAATCCGTCGGGAATTTCGTGAAAATATTCGTCACGTAATTTCGGAACCGTCAGCAATTTCGCGAAATTTCCTATGAATTTCCAAAATTCCCGACAGATTCTGAAATTTCCGACGGATTCCTGAAATTCCCGACGGATTTTCAAAATTTTAAACAGATTCCAAAATTCCCGACGGATTCTGAAATTTCCGATGGATTCCCGAAATTCCCGACGAATTTTCGAAATTTTAGTCGGATTTTGAAATTTCCGATGGATTTCCGAAATTCCCGACAGATTCTGAAATTTCCGACAGATTCCCGAAATTCCCGAAGGATTTCCGGAATTTTTGACGGATTCTGAAATTTCTGACGGATTTCTGAAATTTCGTGACAGAATTTTAAAATTCCTGACGGATTTTTGAAATTCAAATAGTCAAAAAATATTCGTCAGAAACTAGAACTAACTTTTTTGAGGTCTCGCATGTTGAATTCTATTTTTGTATAAAAAAAGGCAGATCGAGTAAGATATATTAATGTTTTGTCACAAGTAACTTAAAATATCATCGTGTTCTAGTGGTTTGTGTGTTTTACCATGTTGTCTCCCACCTGGGTTCAAGTCTAGCTAACTACAAATGTTTTTAGTTTTATTTGCCACGTCAGCTGCATAGTGGCGTCACGTCAGCATCACAATAACGTCCGTTAAGTGAATCCGTCGGAGTCAACAAGATGGAGTTTTACATCGATTTAAACTTTGCCGTGGGGATACAACTCGAATTAAGTTAAAAATGTAGCTAAACCTTGAGTTTGAAAAACCGAGTGTATACAGACATAGTGAATACTTTGCAGGGGGATACAACCCGCTAGATAACCAATTCTGGAACTGATTTGCAATTTAACATTAATTAGTTGTAGTGGTGTTGTACTAACACGTTAATAAGTGAAATTGTTTCTTTCATGGTCGATGAAAATGGTTTTCACTCTCATACACAATTGTTGTTATAATGTAAAATAGTGTTGTCATAATGTAAAATAACATTCACTCATATATAAAAAGCAGCATGCTATCCAATAAAATAGCATCATATCAATAATATCATGGGCTTCAAATAAAGACTCTGAAAAGAGCTAATTCAATACGATATTGGGCTTCAAATAAAGACCCTCAATACTGGGCCGTAACAAATGACCACAAGAGGATCTTAAGCAACCTCAGCCCAAGGCTAGTTTCGTCATTTACAATCTGCAACACTAGAAAACCCTAATCTCCAACACCGTCAATCATCTAAAAACCCTCCCCCTATATATAAACAAACACTTCCACATCCCTAAACCATTCATCTCACAGTTCTTCAGCTGATTCATTCTTCTAGGGTTTTATAGCTAATCCTCAAATCAAAATCGCCGCCTCAATCCAAATCTATCTTGAATTCTCGAATGTTTTGTTCTCTTTAGCATGCTTGTTTCTTCTATTTAGTGCATGCTTGTTTCTTCTATTTAGTGGTTCTTTGTCTAGAATAGTTTAGGTCATTAGAAGAATGGCTTCATCAGATAGTCGATGTGGATTTGTCCGTTCCCATATGATTCGTTCCCTTGAAGCAATATTAATCGTGTTGCTCTTGTTCCTTAATTTCTCTCTAATCATTACGGTAATCATACTGTTAATTCGAGTATGATACTGATTTGGGAGCAGTACTTGAGCAACTACATATAAGAGTCTTGTTTTGTCTTCATATTGTTTTTGTTGTTGTTGTGGAAGAACAGTGATGAGTCAGTTTACAGACCTGTAATGATTGCGGTAATGATCGCATTATTATGAACATCTAAGGGACTGAGTTCTTCCTTTGATTATGTTTTGTCTTAGTTTAGTTAGTGGCTTTTACATGATATAAAGATTCATGCTTTGAATAAATTATTACATGTGAAGCTTGTTGTGAAGTGTATTAGCCTACATAAAACTTAGTTTCCCTCGCTATCCTGTTCTTCAATTCTCAATGATGTTTCTTAGGACGTCGGGGAACAATATTTTCAAGTATTGATGTTTGGTTTTTGCTATGGGAATCAAATGAAGAACACTTTGCCAAGTTGTTGAATGCTCAGATATTTCTGGGTATTATGAATCAATCTCTTGTATAGGAAGATCTGATGATTAGCTTACCATCTTTTCATTTTGGTTTGTATTTGTTTTGGGTTTGGTATTGTTTTTGTTTGGAAGCCTGTGATGATTAAGATTGAATGGTTGCTGAAATTTCAATGTTGAAAAGCATCTTACTTGACTAGGACGGTCTGAGGCAATTCCAATGTTTTACATTTTTGCTTAAGCATGTTTGGTTTTTGTAGTATGATAATGAGTGCTGGTTGTGTATGATGAGAAACAAAAATCAAAATACAGTTATCCCTGGCTTAGGCTATTAAAGCCGTTGCTGAGACTTTTGTAATCTGACACACCACAACAATTTCATTGAACTTTATTTGTTCTACGGTTTTTGTTTGTTTTTAATCATGTTATATAACTGTGTGCCATATTTGTTTTATTGCTAAGATTTTATAATTCCTTGTTTGCTATAATTACTTAAGCGAAGACTGAATATAATTGAAGAAGGGGACGGTTGATTGTGCTGATACAAATTGCAAGGCATATATAATGATCCTTATTAAGGGAACTTGGTTTGCCCGATGTTTTGAATCATCGACATTGTGGGTCATCCACGTCTCGTTAAAATGTTGGGATCTGTCAAGAGGAAAATTATGAAAAGCGTTAGGGAGAGATGAAGGATTTGCTTACGCTTTCAATTTATTATTTTGATGTGAAATTTATACGGTATGTTAATCACCAATATTTATTTAATCACATTTCTGTATTTGCACATCGATGACTGGTTAAATTTATAGAAATTATCTTTATGGTTAATTTTGTGGACTATGTACAGTTCGTACATCCTCTCTTGCATCAAGAATCAAATTCTTGTACAACGTAAAAACATTTGCTGGATTGTGATCATAAAATGTTCATTACTCTATATAAGATGAATCCGTAGAAGCTCTTACACTATTATAGAAATTTGTTTGTTTTATCTTCCTTACTTTTACGCCTATGTTTTGATTATACATTTTTTTTTGTAGATATTTACATTAAAAAGCGGATTTTGAAGCTACCTAATATTTATATGACCCTATTCATATCTGGAAATTTCCGGTGAACAACTACACCACAAAAGTTATAACAGCACTAGGTGAATAATTGGTTATGTCACAGAAGTTGCTTTTGATCTGGAGAAGCGTTAGTTGGAGGAGTATGTAAGAGTTAAAGTTTTGTGTGATGTTTCAAAACCATTAAAAAGTTCAAAAGTCGTCAAGTTACCTAGAGGGAGAACTACTTCGGTGAACTTTGAGTAAGAGAGGATTAATAAGAGATATTATGAATGTTAGAGACTCACACATGAAAGAGATATTTGTCCGTTTGTAATAAACAAAAGGAGAAAAGCAGCGGATGCAAAGAGAAAATGTACTACGGTGGAAAAGATTAAGAGAGAGTTAATTTTGAAGAATCATATCCACTTTTTGGAGTGTTATCGGAAGATTAAGTGGGTATAGACCCAATGACTGAAAGATTTCGTATAGCTGCAATAGTTTTAGAGGGGTTGAGACAGTTTTTGAAAGTGTCAAACGAAGAGAAATGGAGGATCAGAGTTGAAAAGGTTAAAGCTTTAGTTAGGGAAGTGGAAAAGAATCTAATAGCCAGGAAAAATGTGATTCAATTGGGAACTCCTCCAATAGTTCACAATGATGTGAACAAAGGAAAGGGATTAGTGTTCAATTATGAATCCTTTGATGTGATGCATGGTGATAATCTAACAGGATTGAAAGAGCCAAAACTGAGGCGGCGATGAAGGTTAATAGTGAAAGATCTTGGTTGGTGTCTTCAGAGGAAGCTCATGAGATGGAAGCTCCTTCAAGCTTTCTAGCCTTATCTCAGCTTTTTCAATATGGTTCGATGGGTTTTAACACATGCTTCTATGAAGCTAGTGTATCCGAGACTAGTTTGAAGAAGGTTAAGGCTAGAAAATGACCATCAAAATCATCAAGGAAATTCAAACTTAAGAATAAGATCCCTGGTTTTGAGAGACAGATGGTGTTAGTAGATTGTGAAGAAGGAAGAAAGGACAAAAAGAAAGCAGTTAAGGTGAGAACAAGCTCTGCAAAATTCTCCAAAAAAGGTGATCCCAAATGAGGGATCGCCTAAGGTGTAATGAGCATTATCAGCTGGAATTGAGATGGTTTCATGACTTGGCACTTCTCTGTCGAAAATGCGTAAAAAACATTTCTCCGAGATTTTGTTTGTGATGGAGACAATGCAAGGTAGAAATGCTAGTATAGATTTACAAGTTTTGCTGGGATAGGATAGATTATTTTTGTAGATCTGGTTGGTAAGTGTGGTGGTTTTGGCAATTTTTTGGAAGATAAGAATTTGGTTGATATTGAGGTGCAATTTGGAGGGGGAAAACAACCGATTTTCCCACAAAATTAGTTGCTTTGATGAATTCATACACGTAACTTTGTCATGTGCTTATAACCACATAAACTTACTAAAAATTTGAATTTCCCACACAAACAAAGAAAATCCGGTCGAAATCCACAAATCCGTAAACGCTGTTAATGTTCCGTTAACTAGAAGCTGACTAGGATGCCACGTGGATGTCGATACAAAACGACGTTGTATTATTTATTAAAAAAAGATTTAATATGGTGCAAAGATCAGAATCGAACTCATAAGAGCATCTTCATTGGTTAGATACCCAATGAGTATCTAACTAATATAATAATAATTTTTTTAGTGTTTTATAATGTTAAGAAACTTAGATAGTTTTTTGGCTCCAATGGTAAGATACTCATTTGGTATCTTATCAATAAATTAATAATATTTTTATGTAATTTAACTTAAAAATTTTATTTATAATTATTGGATAGATTATATGATCATTAAAAATATTAAAATTCATCTTAAAAATATTTATTTTTATTAATTAATTACATATATTTTTATAACTTTGTATAGTAATCTTAGAAATATTAATAATGCAAAAAATAAAATTAAAAGAGACATATATGTTTAAATAATACATTAAGATTTGACATTTTTTAAAAACACACTTAAAGATAAAATTAGTATTTTTAATTAATACAAAAAAATTAGAGAATTGAAATTTTATAAATTAATAATACTAATTTTCATATTTTCTTTAACTAATATGATAATATTAATTAAAATATTTTAATATAATATAAAATTATGAATAATGGAACTCAATAGATAGATAATTTTATTTTAGGATTTATAAGAAAAATATAAAATTTAAAATACCAACATATAAACTATTAAATAGATTTTAAAACAAATGAGATATTTGATATATTGAACCTATAATAAGTTGACATGTGTCTAGAGATAGGGGTTCTTAATAAGATACCAAGAGTTCTTAGCTAAGAACCGATTCTTAAATTTTTATTTTTAATTCTAATTTTTTTCTTTATTTTTATTACAATTTTCTTTAGATAGTCATCTACATACTACCATTGGAATGCTCTAACCTGTTAGACTTTAAAACAAACTTGTTCCAATTGTGCCACCGCAGTTTCTGGAATATTATCAAACAAGTATATTTATATACTAACAACTCTCTGTTTCTTCCTCATCTCCTCCGTGCCTGATTCGAATACGAATGATGAGCTCAGATCTTGAAGCTCCTTTGGACTGCGGAGACTGAATCTTGAGAGCAATGGATTTCTCAGCATCTAACATGAGGAGATCTGAGATTTAGTGAACCCTTAACTTGTAGTCAAATCTATGGCTTGGGTATTTACGTTTGTGTGTTTACCGGTGACTGAAATTAGAGAATCGTCGATTCCGAGTTATCGAGTTTCAGAGAGGATAAGCTATGCCATAAACCTTTGTCGACAAAACTGTTTAATGGAGCGAATTGAAGTATCATTGGTGAAGTTTCTTTCTCAGCCATGGTTGATCTTATTCTCATCGTTCGTCTTCAAATCAGACATGGAGGAGATGAGGAAGAAACAGAGAGTTGTTAGTATATAAATATACTTGTTTGATAATATTACAGAAACTGCGGTCATGAGTTCTAATGATACACAATTGGAATAAGTATGCTATGATGTCTAACAGGTCATGAGTTCGATTCTCATCTTTTGAAAGATATGAATTTTTTTTTAATAAATAATACGACGTCGTTTTGTATCGACATTCACGTGGCATCCTAGTCAGCTTCCACTTAACGGAATATTAACAGCGTTTACGAATTTGTGGATTTAGACCGGATTTTATTTGTTAATGTGGGAAATTCAAATTTTTAGTGAATTTATGTGGTTATAGGCACACGTCAAAGTTACGTGTATAAATTCACCAAAGCAACTAAGTTTGTGGAGAAATCGACTATTTTCCCCAGTTTGGGGCTTCAAATTTCTTCTTGTCATGTATATATGGTGATCCGGACAATAGTAAGAGAAGTAAAGTATGGGAAAGACTTAGTCGGTTTGGTGTTGGTAGGATAGATAAGTGGTGAATGTTAGGAGATTTTAATATTATATTGCACAATGGTGAACAAATTGGAGGGCCAACAAGGAGTAATAACTATTTCAAACCTTGTGTTGACATGTTAGACTGTTGTGGTCTGATAGAGCTAACTAGTAAAGGGAATCTTTTTACTTGGGCTCGAAGAGAAGATTTCACTTGATTCAAAGCAGATTGGATAAAGCTTTTGACGACAAATTCTGGTTTGATCATTATCCTGCATCAAATCAAGCTTTCCTACATATGAGAGGATCTCATCATAGGCTGGTTTTGCCGAAGTTGGTGGATTCTCAAGAAAGCTACGAAGGGCAATTCAGGTTTGATAGAAGGTTTTTGAACAATCTAGAAGTGCAATCTGCTATTGATCAAGCTTGGAATGTTGAAAGAAACGGACAAAATCTGTTAGTGTCCCAGAAATTAAAAAGTTGCAAAAAAGCTTTAAGTGCCTTGGAAAAGGGAGAATAATACTAATGCTCATGATGGTGGTGTTCGTTTGACCGCGACTGCCCGTTGTTCGTTTGGCAGTCGCGGGATCCCGCGACTGGTCGCAGCAACCAGCGACTGCCAAATTCGAGTCGCTGAAAAAAACAGCGACTGCCAAACGAACAACACAACGACTGCCAAAATAATTTTATAAAAATAAATATTAATAAAAATATTTTATAAAAAATATAAAAACTGCCAAAATAATTTTATAAAAATTACATTCATAAAAATTTTTATGAAAATTATTTTGGCAATAATTTTTAAACATTTCTTTTAAATGAAGAAATTTGATTATAATTAGTTTTTAATATTTTTTTATCATTTACTACTACTACATATATAAAAAAATAAATATTAAAATTTTTATAACAAATTTTTAAGCCAAATATGATAAATAAAGTCCTAAATTTATCAATAAAAATATAACAAAAACATAAATTAAAATTATTTTTGCAGTAATTTTTAAACCTTTCTTTTAAATGAAGAAATTTGATTTATAATTAGTTTTCAATATTTTTTTATCATTTACTACTACTACATATATAAAAAATAAATATTAAAATTTTTATATCAAATTTTTAAGCATTTTCACATACAAATGCATCCTAAATTTATCAATAAAAATATAACAAAAACATAAATTAAAATTATTTTGGCAGTCGCTGTGTTGTTCGTTTGGCAGTCGCAGGATCCAGCGACCAGTCGCGCGATTGATAAACGAACAACGACCTGCGATTTTTAAGTCGCAGTCGCAGTCGCAGTCGCCAGCGACTTCCAGCCGAACACGCCCGATATAATTCAGTTGTGTGAGCAGGCTTTGGAAAAAGTGCAATCTGATATATGTTTATACTTTGAAAAGGATTTGGCTTTAGCTTACAAACAAGAGGAAAAGTATTGGAAGCATAGAAGTACGCAGAAATGGTTAAGGACTAGAAACATTAATACCAAATTCTTCCATGCATCAGTTAAGGCCAACAGAGCAAGAAATATATTGGAATTGCTAAAGGATGAGAATGCATTTTGGTAGAAATCAGAGGCTGCCAAAGGTGAAGTGGCTACTACCTACTTCGAAAATTTCTTCAAATCTACTAATCCTCCAAGCTTTCAAGTTGGTTTGCTGGATTTCCTTCCAAAATTACTTAGATAATAAATGAAGGATTGATTGAAAGAGTAACAACTAATAAAATTAAAGATGCAGTATTGTCCATTTAAGCGGAAAGGACACGTGGACCTGATTGAATGTGTGCAATGTTCTTCCACAAGTATTGGAATATTGTGGAAAGTCGGTTTATTCCTACATAGAGTATATCAATATGTTGAATTCATACATGAAGTATATGCTCGTGTTAGAACATACAACAACTAAACGGTAATTTTGAATATCAGACATAAACTTAACATTTTGTGCTAAAACATACAAAATCATTAACACCGTTAGTCAATCGTTAATTCATGCTGACGTGACAAATATGTGGCGTACACGTGGCAAAAAAATATTCCAAAAAAATCAATGTTTTAGCATTTGAAGGGATTCAAACTCTTTACCTCTGGGACAAATATTAGATACATAACCAACTGAACCAATCTGTTTTATCAATAAAGTCATACATGCACATAATTATATATAGTTTAAACAATCCAAAAGTTTTAATCAATTTTAAAACGCGAAAATAGTAAATACCTGAACCCGAGGACCGAACCCGAAGCCGATCCAAACTCGTAGCCGAAATTTGAAAATATCTGAACGGATCCTAAACTCAAAATCCAAAAACCCAAACTCGAATAGATATCCAAACATACCCGAAATATATGTACATATTAATAATATATTACTAATATTTATATTTGTAATAACCGAAGTGCTCAAAATATTCAGATTTTTTTTGGCTATTTTGGGTATTTTTAGATATTTTGGTTACTTTTAGGTATATTAATGTAAAAATATTCGAGTTTTTTTTTTTTTTTTTTCGAATAGTTTGGAAAGCTCGGATACAAAATTTTCAATTTTCAAGTATTTGAGTAAACACGAATCCGACCAGAACCCGAAGTAAATACCTGAATGAGTTCTATTGGCGTAAACCCGAAAACCCAAAAAACCTGAACCAAACCAGAGCGGGTACCCGAACGCTCTGCCCTAAGTAAATAGGATTTAAAATTTTAAAATTCTAAACTAATATCCATTAAATTATAATAGTAAATAGTATTAAAATTTTTAAAATTCTTAACTAATATCCATTAAAGTATAATAGTAGTTATAATAGTAAATTTTAAATACAAGTTGTTCTAGAAGCCCGAATGTTCGGATACCTATTCGGGTTCGGGTTCGGATCGGGTTCGGATTCTTGTTTTTGGATTTTGAGTTTAGGATCCGTTCGGGTATTTTCAAATTTTGGGTTCATATCGGGTTTTTCGGTTTGGGTTCGGGTATTTTACTATTTCCACATTTTAAAATTGATTAAAGTTTTTGGATTGTTTAAACTATATATAATAATGTGCATGTAAGACTTTATTAATAAAACAGCTTGGCTTAGTTGGTTATGTATCTCATATTTGTCTTAGAGGTAAGGAGTTTGAATCCCTTCAATTGCTAAAACATTGATTTTTATTTTTTTTCGGAATTTTTTTTGCCACGTATTTGCCACGTCAGCATGAATTAACGGTTAGTCGTGTTAGTGATTTTGTATATTTTAGCACAAAATGTTAAGTTTATGTCTTATATTCAAATTATCGTTTAGTTGTTGTATGTTTTAGCACGAGCATATACTTCATCTATGAATTCAACATATTGATATACTCCATGTTGAATAAGCCGACTCTCCGAATATTGTAGGGATCAAGTTGTGAAGTGATCCAAGGTTTTTTTTTCTTCTGAAAATGGATTATACCTATAAGATTGGAATTACTCACTTGTGTCTAATTCCAAAGGTAACTCAACCTTCTCTTATGACTGATCTCAAGCCAATTAGTCTTTGTTCAGTGTTGTATAAAACCATTTCCAAATTGTTGGTAAAGAGGCTACAACCACTGCTGTCGAATACCATCTCCTAGTCAATCTGCATTTGTAGAGGAAAGATTGATTATTGATAACATATTCGTAGCTCACGAGTTTTTATATAGTCTGAAGGCTTATCCTTGGATCTCATTATCTTTCATGGTAGTAAATTCAGATATGTCAAAGGCATATGACAAAGTAAAGTGGAGTTACTTAAGAGCTTTGATGATTGCATTAGGCTTCCATAAAAAATGGGTTGACTGGATAATGATTTGCGTCTCTACAGTGAGATACTCAGTTCTGATCAGTGATCAACCATTTGGCTTGATAACACCTTAGAGAAGAATCAGGCAGGGAGACATACTATCTCCATTTCTGTTTGTTCTCTGCAGGCTTATCCTTGGATCTCATTATCTTTCATGGTAGTAAATTCAGATATGTCAAAGGCCTATGACAAAGTAAAGTGGAGTTACTTAAGAGCTTTGATGATTGCATTAGGCTTCCATAAAAAATGGGTTGACTAGATAATGATTTGCGTCTCTACAGTGAGATACTCAGTTCTGATCAGTGATCAACCATTTGGCTTGATAACACCTTAGAGAGGAATCAGGCAAGGAGACATACTATCTCCATTTCTGTTTGTTCTCTGCACAGAAGGGTTAACCCATTTACTTAATAAGGCTCAGAGTGATGGAAGTTTAGAAGGAATTAACTTCAATGAAGAAGGACCTCAGGTTCATCATTTTTTATTTGCTGATGAGAGTCTCTTTCTAATAAAGCTTCACTAGATCAGAGCAGGGTGTTACAAAGAATTCTTAACAGGTATGGCTTTGTCTATGGTCAAGCTGTGAATCTTAACATGGTTAAAAATAGATATATAGAAAACCTTAGATATTTTTAAAGAAGGGGGACCAGTAATATACCTGAGTTTACCTCAGTGTTTTAGTGGCTCTAAGGTAGATTTTTTAAGTTATATTAAGGATAACCCAAAGAAAAAACTATCAGGCTGGTATGCTATATGGCGGTCACAAACTGGGAAAGAAGTGCTCTTGAAATCAATGGATTTAGCTATGCCTGTTTTTGCAATGTCTTGTTTTGAGCTTCCAAAATCTTTTGCGGATACTTTGGCCAATGCAATGGCAAAATTTTGGTAGAGTTCTAATGAGCAGTCAAACAAGATCCATTGGTAGAGTTGGGAGAAGCTTTGCTTGCCCAAAAGTGAAGGAGGGTTAGGCTTCAGAAATATTCAAACATTCAATGAGGCTCTACTAGCTAAGCAAGCATGGATAATCTTTCAAGAACCTAATTGTTTGCTAGCCAGAGTGTTAATGAAGTAGGTACTTCCACCAAGGTACTTTTCTTAATGGAACAATATGCTTGGAGAAGCATCATGCATGGAAGATTTCTCCTAAGTCAAGGAATCTCCAAGAAGGTTGGGAATGGGAATTCAATCAAGGTGTTGATGGATCCCTGGATTGAAGATGGAGAATGGAGACCACCGTGGAGGAGAAACAATTTCTTTGATGTAAACCTAAAAGTGTCTGATCTTTTAAATGTCAGAGAAAGAGATTGGGATCCACAAAAATTGGTATACAACTTCTTACCTGGGGACATAGCCATAATCAAAAAGATCAAGACAGTTTTTGATCATGATGATTTTTTTTGTATGGAAACATAACAAGAGTGGAGATTTACTGTTAAATCAGTCTACTGGTTAGCCACCCAAACTGCAAACACAGTTGTAAGACATAAATCTAATCAAAAACCCTCCAAAAATACATTAAAAGATCAGGTTTGGGCTCTCCATACGGATCCTAAAATGAAGGTTTTTCTTTGGAAGGCCTTATCTGGAGCATTGCCAGTAGCAGGAGCTTTGAACAAAAGAGGTTTGAGCATAATTAGGAGATGTCAACTCTGTGGAGAAGAGGAAGAATAGATTAATCATGTCTTGTTCACTTGTATAGTGGCAAGACAGAGTATGGACTATATTTGGTGTTCCATCACCCCATATGGACTTCCAAAAAAGTTATGTGTTCTCCAATATTTATTTTTTGTTAGTGAATAAGGAAAATTTTCAATGGTCGGTTGAGTTGAGATTATCTTTCCCATGGTTAATATGGAGATTATGAAAAAATAGAAACCTTATGTCGTTTGAAGGAATGTCTTGGTCTCCAATGGAAATTGGTCCAGAGGCACTTAAAGATTGGAGAGAGTGGTCTTAAGCTCAAGTAGTGGAGGTTGAAGTTCCTCTAGAGATTGAAAGGAATATGAGGGAACTTGTTTCTAATGAGATATCATGTTCGGATAGGATTTGGAAACCTCTTCATGGTGAATGGCTTAAATGCAATATTGGGATTGCATGATCAAGTTTGAGAAAATGTGCAGGGACCTCATGGGTACTAAGGGATAAAAAGGGGCCAGTTATTGTTCACAGTCGAAGAGCTTTTTGTGGTTTAAAGATAATGGTAAAGCTCATTTCACATGGATTTTGAGGGCAATTGAAAGTATGAAAAGTCACCGAATAACAAGGTGATTTTTGGAGTACATAATAAAAACTTGTATGGGGAAATCACAAAGTCAACAACTTGGCCCTCTTTTAAATACCAATCTATGGAGGCTTCACTAGCTTTATCTTTCTTGAATGGTTGGAAATTCTTTTTGGAGAACACATCCTCCAACAGAAGAGCTTATCTCATTTCTTGGAGTGTAATCAAGGATCACATATTTCAATCTTATGTTGTTGTGGGTCGCCCTGCTTGGTTGAAGGATATCTTTAATGATGAGAGAGTTCTATTCTCTATTTGATTTTGTGGTTTGATTTAGGCAGTGTTAAGCTCTTTAGAAAGAGTACGTTCTTTTGTTTAAAGGCTTGTAATTTTTGGCCTCCTGTTGTAGTTTAGACAGGTTAGTAGTCTTTGAATTTGTGTCGATATCTTTTATAATTTTTTTGCATATCAATATAAATCTAGATGACCAAAAATAAAAATCAATATAAATTTAGACGACCTTAAATAAAAAACATTATATGACCCATAGAGGGAAGTATTTGTAGTATTAATATAGTTTTTATTCATTTATTTTTAGAAAGTTATGGACCAAAACAAAAAGTTTCATCATAATATTTTAGATGTATTGTTACTTTAGGTCAACGCATGAGATGCATAAATTTCCACAAGACTAGATACAATGAGCATGTTGAATAAAATATTCATACAATGGTGCTTGTTGACACAATAATGTTGGTTATTTAAATGAAGTGGAGGATTATGACACTTGTTGTCATGTGACTGGCCGCTCAGATTTCTGATTTTTTTTCTCTTAAATTATTTGAGCTCAATTATTATCTGATTAATTAAAAATTTTATTTTAAAATTCTACATCAAAATTCATCATTTTTTGTTTTCAATAAATAGGAACTTGTTTCATTTGATTTGGACACAAAAAAATATATCTATTTTTTCAAATGGATCCCAACAATAATCTTTTTAACACCCAAAACTCTTCTAATTACTTTTTTTAACTAACCAAATCTCAACAATTATCAAACTCAAAATCAATCTTCCAACCAACTTTAAAATATACCAAATTATGGTTTTTCACTAAAATTCTTTATGTTGTCAGCTATTCCAAACTATCATCCATATATGGATCGATGATGTCATATTCGTCTCAACCACCCTCGTTTTCTTCTACTCCAGTGGATAATGAAATTGTTGCGAATGTTAGTGCAACTGAATTTACCAAGTTTTCTACACAAATGGCTTTTGGTGATATGAACGGTGTTAATGAAGTCACTCAAAATGGAGAGGATTCAACTCATGCTCGTCGGAAAAGTCCCGAATAGACCACGAAACAAAATTTGGTGCTATTGAGTGGATTAATTAAATATGGAACAGACAACGTTGTTGTGCTTATTAAGTTATGTGTGTTTTATTGGTTGTGTCGTGTGTTTATTAGTCTATTGTATTACATTTTAAGTTTTCGTAATTTTGTTTGCTTTAATAATGATTCTCTCTATTACTCGTCTTTAGTACTTGCAATTTTTTTTTAATAAGAGTACAAAATAAGAAAGAAAACAAATTATTGAAAAAAATATTTAACTTTTAATTATTTTTAATTTCAATCGATAATTTTTATTAATATGTAATCACAAAAACTAAAACATAAAAAAAAACAAATATTTGAAATAAAAATAATGGGATAAAGTGTTGAATTTTGTTAAACAAAACTATTGTAGGGTGTAAAAATTGAGTAAATGTTAAATGATTACGTGGAAGTAAAAAAATGATGTACAATGTTAAAAAGTGAAAATATGGTATTGAATTTTTATTTCCATTGTACATAGTCTAACAAGCATTCATTCATTTATTAGATTACCTTCACATCACTCAATATCTTTTAAAAATAAAAGTAAAAGAAGGCTCACTAGGGAGGTACGCTATTTCCATAGGCTACAACTTGCTTTAATGAGGGCCAACAAAACCTTCTAGGTTCTGCCTTTAGATTTACTCGGGGATGATTGAAATTAGATATACATCCTTTTAGCTTTTAATGTCTATAAAAACAGGCTTCTCTTGTAAGTAAACGTTTGAAGACTTTAAGTTTTTAGCGGAAAAACAAGTGGAGAGGTAAATGGTGGTGTTGGTTCTACAAACTAAACATGGAGCTATCACATGATCAAACCTTGCATCCATTGAGAATTAAATGAATCCAACTACGTACCATGTGTGCGGTGTGCCGCATCAAATGTCGAAATGACAAGTTGCGAGCCTTAAATGGACACGTTTCGTACCGAACCATGTTCGCCGTACCAAAACTAAATCACCAGCTTTGTCACACGTGATGATGGCTTAACGCCTACCGTGTATGACATGGCCAAGGCGGGTCGACCCTTGTCAAGACTCCAACAAACACCACAAATCATGTATTTTTGTAAATAGGCATGCCTCATGATTTACAATGGAATCAAATATTTCACACATAACCAATCATTTTATTTCACAAAAGAAAATAAATTTCAGAACTCCTGAAAGACAATATTCTATTCTTCTCTCCGGAAAAATATCCGTTCCTTCTTACTTTAAGCCAACAAAAATTTCAGAATATGTCCGTAGATTCTTTTGACTCTACCTAAACAAACGATATTATGTCCATCGTCCAATCACGTGAAAATATTAATCAATTAAATTTTTTTAAATCTATCAATTAATTAACGCTTTTATAGAATATAGAATAAAATATTATAGTCCTAATTAAGTTTATGTTTTGCTGGATAACTTTCAAATCACTCTAGCATTTTAAAATCTCCTAAACGTAACTGAAGGTTAACTAGGGAGGTACGCCAGCCGTTTCCACTATTTCGTCCCCTTTTAGAGCAACTCCAATGTAACACCAAAACACCAAAATTTGGTGTAAAACATCTCCAACCCAACTCTATAATTTACACAAAACACCAAAAAAATATTACTATTTTATTGTTGCTTTTATGTTTAAAATATATTTAAATTGTTTTTTTATCAATTAATTATTAGTAATATGACTAAATTGTTGTTTTTCATATGATTATCACTTTATTTTTGATAATATAAAATTTAATTGTAATTAATACAAAATATTGATTAGAAAAATATATATTAATAAGCAAAATTATAAAAATACATAACATATTAAAGATAATTACATAATTAAAACACTTAAAACATAAAATTACATAACTAAACACTTAAATCTCACACTTAAAAAATAAAAGAAATCTTTAATTTAATAATATAATAATATAGAATATTGTTTTTAGTGTGAGATTTGGTGTTATGGTTGGAGATGAAAAAAAAAGTAAGACACTAAAACACTAAATTTGGTGTGAATCCAACACCAAATTTGGTGTTTGGGTTGGAGATGCCCTTAGTCTTTTGTGTCTATTTTTTCTTTTTTGTCAACTGTCTTGTGTGTCTATTTAAATAGACTTTTCTTGTAAAGTATAAGTTTGAACAATTTAATAAAAAAAAAGAAAAACAAGCAGAAAAATAAGTAGTGGTATTAGAGTATCTATCTAAACAATATAATAATAATATTTTTAGTGTTTTCTAATGTTAAGAAACTTGAATAATTTTTAGCTCTAATAGTGAGATACTCTTTTGGTGTCTTATCAATAAATTTATAATATTTTATTTAACTTGAAAATTTTATTTATAAATATGTCTAAAGTTATAGGATCATTAAACATATTAAAATCCATCTTATATATATATATATATTTAATTTTATTAATTAATTATATCTATTTATATAACATTGCATAGTAATCTTAGAAATATTAATAATGCAAAAAAGAAAATTAAAAAAGACATATTTGCTTAAATAATACAATTAAGATTTAATATTTTTTTAAAACACACTTAAAGATAAAATTACATAGCATAAACTTATGAAAATAAAACTTAAAATGCAAAAAATATAGATAACATATAATACATAGATTTTTAAAAACATATTACAGAAAAGCATCCTCAGTTTGTTTTTAAATGGTTAACATATTTTAAAATCTCAGAATATATTTAAGAAGGGTTATTCTTAATTTTTTTTATAGTTTTGCTAGAAAAATCGTAACATTTATTTAGTACAATGAAATAATAAAGTAAAAGAAAATTAGTATTTTTTAATTTATAAAAAATAATTAGAGAATTGAAATTTTATAAATTAATAATACTAATTTTCGTATTTTTATCTGATATGATAATATCAATATTATTAGTATATTTTAAACTTATGAATAATGCAACTCAATAGATAGATAATTTTATTTTAGAATTTATAAGAAAATAAAATTTAAATTACCAACATATAAACTTTTAAATAACTTTTAAAACAAATGAGATATTTGATTTATCACAATATATTAAACTTATAATAAAGTGACAAGTGTCTAGAGAGAGGGTTTCTTATTTAGATATCAAGGCTCTCATACCAGAACCTATTTTTAATATTTTCATTTTAATCTTAATTTTTTTTTTTTTTTTTTTACTTTTTGAGTTAGCTACCCATTTAAATCCTCCATTGGAAGTGCTCTTAGTTCTGCAAAAGAGCAACATGGATATGCTTACCACCATTCTCAACCTTATTCTTCCTCTTCTTACGATCATCTTTCTCTTTCTCTTTTACCCATTCTATCTTTTGATCAAACTTGTGCTTTGTCTTCATAAGTACCTTCACTTCGAAAATGTAGCCAGAAAAGTTGTTCTAATCACCGGAGCTTCCTCCGGCATCGGAGAGGTTAGTCATTACTAATTAGTTTTGAATGATATGCCCTTTTTTCATTACTACCAAGTATTTAACGATTAGTAGAAATTTAGTCGATATGACTTAATGTTGTATAAGTATGCAAGTCGTAATTTTTTCTACATGTATACGGATTAACTCATCTTTCGTAGTCATGTGTACTGCTGGATAATCATCTATTTGATGATAACTAAATCTATCTCTTATGAACGATATATAGCTATTTCTTATACTATTAATGATTTAAATATATGTGTATATATGTGTATCTGTATAATATAGATCCCACATGTATTGGTGATTGTGTTTATGGTTTTGTTTTCGAGGTCCTAATTGTAGTAGATAATTTATTTGATGATAGCTCGTGAGCTGTAAATCGCTGTTTGTAATATTTTATAAAGCATCATATCATATATTATAATTCATATAAATACGACTAAAAAGAACTATAAATGTATAGATCCACATAAATTGATGTGATATTTAGTTGAGATTGTTTATGTCTTTGTTTTGTTGGGTTGATAAAAAAAAGCATGTGGCATACGAATACGCAAAGAAAGGAGCATATTTGGCTCTTGTTGCTCGAAGAAAGGATCGTTTAGAGGTAGTAGCAGAAACATCACGTCAATTAGGATCTGGTAATGTCATCATCATACCTGGTGATGTTTCTAATGTTGAGGACTGCAAGAAGTTCATTGATGACACCATTCATCATTTCGGAAAACGTACGTTCTTTAGTTCCACTTTGTCAAATACAAACACAAACTTCTAAGCTATAACTATTTGTATACACCACAAATAATTAATAGTGAGATTATAGATTTATTATGATTTGCTGTCAAATTATGTAGATGGTTATTCTTCTAATCTAGTTATCATATTTACACAGTAGACCACCTGATCAACAATGCTGGTATAAGTCAATCTGTTGTTTTCGAAGATTTTACTCAAATTCAAGATGCTAATTCTATAATGGTAAGTTTCCTACAACTTCTATTAATGGTAATCCATAAATTAAGAAACATGTTTACCTAAGTTACTTTAACTGCTCAAGACTCAAATCAACAATCGAATCCTATATATATTGATTACTTCATCTAATATGTGTGTATACTAAGGACATCAACTTTTGGGGCACAACATACATCACTTATTTTGCAATTCCTCATCTCCGAAAGAGCAGAGGAAAAATCATCGTGATTACATCTGGTTCAGCAAATATACCTTTGCCATTGGCAAGCATCTATTCAGTAAGATAGTCTTTAGATAGAACAAATTTATTTTTGGTTATTATATCACAAGTCTCAACAATTACATAATATTGATGTTACTTGGTTATTGTCGTAGGCAAGCAAAGCAGCCTTATTAAGATTCTTTGAGACATTAAGAATAGAGCTCAGTCCGGATATCAAAACAACAATTGTTTTGCCTGGATTTGTATCAACAGATATGACCACTCCTCTTTCTATAGAAAAGGTAAGTAATAACACTTGTACATTAATCTATACCATATTCCATATACATAAGATACTAGTTTGATTATATGTCTTTTTGTTTGCTTTATTGAAAAATATAGTATGGCTCAGATTTTATCCTATCGGTATCAGTGAGCAAATGCGCAAAAGCGATATTCAGAGGTATTGGCAGAGGAGAGACATACATAGTAGAGCCATCTTGGATGAAATGGGTGTTTGTATTGAAAAATGTATGTCCCGAAATCGTTGACTACATACTCAACTATTTATTTGTTACTTATCTCAAACCTTATTTCAAGCGTGATTGATCAAAACAATCTATCCAAAATCTCAAGTCTTCAATAAGAGTTATGTTCCTATGATGACTTTTATTCTATAAAACGTATAATGGTTGATTCGTTTGGTCTTTCCTCTAACATACATTCAGATTGCATCCAAATTTATGTACAAACGAACAACTTTGCATTGCAATGCAACTGTCCGATGTAAAAACTGGTTAAAAAATGATCATATAGATGATGCAAGTGAATGTTGAATCTAAATGAAGAAACAAACGGGACCTCAATTTGGATAGGTGAAGCTTGTAGTTCCTTGTTGTAATTCACCAATCATAATAATAACCAAAAATTTATGAAATTGTGTATGGTCACTCTATTTGATGTAGAGTGGCCAGCTGAATCCAAAATCAAATGAAGGTAAGATAAAGATCTAAACCTACTACTACGTAAAATACAGTCTAATCTCTAGATCTTTATACTATCGTTATATATCTCTCTGCTTCTGCCTGTTCATTCCTACATTTTTTCTTACGTCAGTTGATTCTTTCTTAAAGATGAAAAATGGTATAAAGAATAGTTGGGTGTTCAGTGCTGATCACATTGACACTCATGGAGGAGGAAACTCCCAAACCGAGTACAAAAGCATCACGTAGCATTTCTCATGTCCTGTAGTGGAAGAGGGGTACGGAATAGATAATATCTCAGGATAAGTATAATAGGTCACTCCTCAGAAGTTCATGGCCTTGGTTGGTCCATGCTTAAGGTTAGAATTTAGAAACAATAGTGACCTCTGAAAGAAATGATTCAACAGGATAGAGTTTTGAAATTCATTTCTTCTTTTCCTCTTATTCAATCTCTTAATTAGTCTCTTACAATGATGACTCACTTATATATTAGGAGCATTAGGGTTTTACTATTACATCATTGCTTAAAAATGCCAAATCTGTTGTTTAGCTGAATACTTTGAATCTGACAGCTGGTTCTTGCTTTTGGCAATTTTCTTGAAGTTTCGTTTTCACCTTTTTCCTTTGGATTTGCAGGTGACCGTTGCTGAGCTGTGTGTTGACTGGTGGGCTTGCTAACAGGCTTTGATTGGCTTGACATATGTTGTTGGGCCTGTTCTATGTTGGAGCCCATATGTTCTGTTGTTGAAGCTAAGTCGTTTTGTGTGTTTTCCTTTGGTGACTCAGCTCTTTGTTCAGACACAAGTTCTTGTCTTTTGACTTCGATCTTCTTCTCTGTTTCTTGTTTTTCCACTTTATCAGATCCATTGCAGATCTTGCTGATAGGCCCCCTCAAACTTGGTGTGGGTGGTAGGTCCACACCGAGTTTGAACCGTAGAGAATTAAAAGCTGCCAGCGGAAGAGATTTGGTGAAGATGTCGGCAATTTGAAGATGCGACGGGATATGTTTGATGACAAGAGTTCCGAGAGCTACTTTTTCCCGAACATAGTGATGGTGAAGCTCAAAGTGTTTCGTTCGCTTATGGAAAGCTGGATTGGCTGTGAGATAGACCGCAGAGAGGTTATCACAATACAGCTCCGGTGTTGCGTGCAGTGGTATTCCAAGCTCTTTAAGGATGGAGCTAACCCACAGTATCTCAGAAGCAGCATCTGACATGGTTCTATACTCGGCTTCAGTGGAGCTCTTTGCAATTATTGGTTGTTTTTGGGAGGTCCAAGAGATGAGGTTGGTTCCCAGAAACGTGCAAAATCCACCGGTTGATCGGCGAGTTGACTTGCAGCCGGCCCAGTCACTGTCGCTGTAAGCCCGAAGGAAGCAATCAGTGTCATTGCTGAAACTTATGCCCATGGTGATGGTGCCCTTGACATAACTCAGAATCCGTTTTAACAAGGTAAAATCTGAAACTGTAGGAGCATGCATCTTTTGACAGACATAGTTAACTGCGAATTGAATGTCTGGTCTAGTTAAGGTCAGATACTGAAGTTTTCCTGCCAAGCTTCTAAAATATGTTGGGTTTGAGAAATCTTCATCTTGTGCAGGAACCTTATCTAGTTGTAATGGTAGTGGTGTAGCCACGGGAGCACAGTCCCTCATAGCAGCAACCGAGAGAAGATCCTCAGCGTACTTTTGTTGAGAAAGGAATAAGCCTCCAGAATGGAACTGGGCTTGAATGCCGAGAAAATAATGTAGCTGACCCATATCTTTCATACGGAATTGGGTGTTTAAGGCAGCAAGCAGTGACGACATAGCTGCAGAATCATTACATGTGAGCACCATGTCGTCGACATACAACAAAAGAAGAATGATGGCTTTATCTTTTATGTAGACGAATAGAGATGGATCAGGGATGCTACATGTGAACCCAAATTCCAATAGGTATGTGTTGAACTTATCATACCAGGCTCTAGGTGATTGTTTCACGCCATATAAAGACTTGTGCAGGTGACATACATGAGTTGGTTTTGTAGGATCAACAAATCCAGCAGGTTGGAGCATATATTCTGTCTCAGCAAGATCACCATGAAGGAATGCGTTTTTAACATCCATCTGCTTGATTTCCCATTGCATGATGGTAGCGATATGAAGAACAGACCTCACAGTGGCTGATCGAACCACAGGGCTATACGTTTTGAGGTAATCTATTCCTTCTTCTTGGTCAAAACCTTTTGCCACAAGCCTAGCTTTAAGCTTATCAAGAGATCCATCAGAATTCAGCTTTGTTCTGAAAACCCATTTACAACCTAACATATTCATATCGGGTGTATATGGGACTAGTGACCATGTGTTGGTTTCTTTGCAGTTTGATATTTCCTCATTCATAGCATCTATCCAACCTGGATCCTTGAAAGCTGCTGAGACAGTTTTAGGCTCAGGGTAAGTCACTTTATGTGTTAGCAAAGCATATTTGGGATTTGGCTTTCTTATGCCGAGTTTAGATCTTGTAAGCATCGGATGAACTGGTTGAGTTTGCTGAAGCTGATATTGTTCTTCTGTTGATTCTCTGCTGTCTGACTCATGTGTAGTTGTTGAACCAGTGGTATCCATCCTGCTTGGTGATGATATGGAGTTGTTGCCTATAGGAACAGGATCAAAGCCTGCCGTACACCCAGAACTCCCATCATCATTAGCAGTAGACACGACTGGGGAAAGTGAAATTGGATCTTCTGCAGTAGATGCAGTCAGCACAGGAGGTATTTCTGGTGAGATATGGGATATATCAACACCATTTTGATCGGTTTGTTGATTCGCTGAAATGATGGATTTTGATGTCGGCACAGGTTTGAGGCTCTTCTGCCAAGCATCAAACAAAGGTGTTGTCATAGACATTTGGGGTAATGTAAGGCTGTGGAATGGAAAGACTTGTTCATCAAAGATTACATGTCTGCTGATGTAGACACGACCTGTAGCTGGAAGTAAGCATCTGTACCCTTTATACTTCTCATTGTACCCTAGAAACACACACTTTAATGATCTCGGATCAAATTTATTATAGGCATAATCTCTTAAGGTAGGATAGCAGGCACATCCAAAGACTCTAAGTGATGTGTAATTTGGCTTTTGGCCAAACAGGACTTCATAAGGACTGAGCTGATTTGTGTGAACTGATGAAGGAAGAAGATTGCTAAGAAAGTTGGCACTGAAGAAGGCCTCAACCCAGTATTTCAGAGGCATGTTGCTTTGATACATCATAGACAGCCCCAACTCAATAAGATGCCTATGTTTTCTTTCTGCCAATCCATTCTGCTGAGGAGTGTGTGGGCATGACACAAGCTGCTGAATACCACAACTTTGTAAGTGATTCATAAACTGTTTGCTGGTGAATTCCCCACCACCATCACATTGAAAACTTCCAATTTTTGATTGAAACTGATTTTCCACTAAGGCTTGAAAGACACTGAATATTGTGAAAAAGTCTGATTTCATCTTTAGTGGATACAACCAGGAGAATCTAGAGAAGTTATCTATGAAAATGACATAATATCTAAACCCTTACACTGACATTATTGGAGCAGGTCCCCATAGATCACAATGAATTCTTTGAAGAGGCCTGGAGGTGACAGTGGAAGAAGCAGAAAAAGGTAACCTTGAGCTTTTTCCAAGTTGACAGGCTTCACACATTCCCTTGGTGCTCTTATTAATGATGATAGATTTTTCCTTTGACAAGTACTGAAGGACTTGTGAATTAGGATGACCAAGCCTCATGTGCCACACATCTTCAGAGGCTGACTATTGTCTGGTGGAATAGAAGGCTTGGATAGGAGTATCCTTCAGCACATAAAGACCATTACTTTGGCTTCCCAAAACCAACAACCTCTTTGTGGCCTTGTCATGTACACGGACATCATCACAGTCAAATTCAAATGAGCATGGATAATCACTGGTAAGCTTGGACACAGATAGTAATGATTTAGCAATGTTAGGACAGACTAAAACATCTTTTAGTGGTAGCTTACCTGAGGTTGTGGTGATACTGGTTGAGCATGTGTGAGTGATTGGTAAGAATTCTCCATTCCCTACCATCACAGAATCTGATCCCTTGTATGTGTTTGACTGTTGCAGGTTATGAGGGGAACTTGTAACATGAGATGTGGCACCAGTGTCTGGGTACCACTCCTGACCAGATTGTTCTGTCACATCGGTTATCCTCATTGCGGTAAGTGCTGATGGCAATTCCTCGTACTGATAGCTGTTGTCAAACCTGTGCCAACATTTCAAGGCTGGATGTCCCATTTTGCCACATATCTGACAAATAGGCCTGTTTTCTACCCCAGATGAGATAGAGGCTCCAGAACTTTGAGAAATATGCTGATGGAAGCCCCTTCCTTGAGTTGTGAAGCTGCTTTTGCCTCTGGATCTACCAAAGGTACCTCTTCCTCTGTACGTGCCTTGATCATTTGATATGTAAGTGTTAAAAGCAATATGAGCACTTGCTGTTGTAGCAGCATCATAACTTATCAGACGATCTGCATAACTGGTCAATCTTGGTGTAACATCTTCTAGGGTAGGAGGAGGGAAGTTGTCCATGGAGCCTTCAATGGATGTCTTGATGGGTTCGTATTCTCGGCCAAGTCCATGAAGGGCAGCAAAGATCTTCATTTTCTCATTCACAGGATTTCCAATAGATGCAAGCTGCTCACATATCTGCTTCAGCTCTTGCAAGTAATCTACCATGGTTTTATCTTGCTTTTCCATCGTTTGCAGCTTCCTTTGTAGCTCAAATAGTCTAGAAGATGACACTTTGTTGAAATGTTTTCCCAAAGCTAACCAAACATCTTATGCTGTTTCTGCAGATATCACTTCTCTGAGGATGTCTTCTGAGAGTGAACCCAGCAACCAAGCTTTTACCACTTGATCTGCTCTATGCCAGGCACTGTAGTCAGGATTTGGAGCCTCTGAAGCAATACCATCATTGTTTGGGACAGATATTACTGCAAAGGGTTTCCTGACACTTCCATTTACTAATCCAAGCAAGTTCTGTCCAGAGAGAAAGCTTTCAAATTGAGATTTCCATAAGAGATAGTTTCTTTCTGTGAGTTTTACTGTCACACAGTTAGAGATGTTTAAGATAGGAGGTGAATAGAGATCCAAGGCTTGAGCCTTGGCTCTGATACCATGAAAGAAATGATTCAACATGATAGAGTTTTGAAATTCATTTCTTCTTTTCCTCTTATTCACTCTCTTAATTAGTCTCTTACAATGATGGCTCACTTATATATCAGGAGCATTAGGGTTTTACTATTACATCATTGCTTAAAAATGCCAAATCTGTTGTTTAGCTGAATACTTTGAATCTGACAGTTGGTTCTTGCTTTTGGCAATTTCCTTGAAGTTTCGTTTTCACCTTTTTCCTTTGGACTTGCAGGTGACCGTTGCTGAGCTGTGTGTTGACTGGTGGGCTTGCTAACAGGCTTCGATTGGCTTGGCATCTGTTGTTGGGCCTGTTCTATGTTGGAGCCCACATGTTCTGTTGTTGAAGCTAAGTCGTTTTGTGTGTTTTCCTTTGGTGACTCAGCTCTTTGTTCAGACACAAGTTCTTGTCTTTTGACTTCGATTTTCTTCTCTGTTTCTTGTTTTTCCACTTTATCAGATCCGTTGCAGATCTTGCTGATAACCTCAACCTCGACACCAGGTTCAATGGTGATAGAAGTGATTTGCTTAACCACGTCAGAAGAGCTAAAGAGATCTATCACCCGCTTGTGAACCCTAAGTTCAAATCTGTCACAAGTATTGGTTCCTGATTCAAAAACCACCATGAAATAGTGTCAAGATTTTCATAAAGTGATGAATAACAAAAATCAGAAAACAGCAAATAGCTCAATAGCATTTTTTCCTTAGAGCCATAACCAGATATCAAGTCAATCACATGTTGAACATGACTGAAACACTTAGAACAATTTCCTGTCTTGAGTTGAGATTGAGAAACATTGTAGAATGTAGAAGTAGAGAAGATGATGTGAGAATTACCTTCACCACAAGGTGCCTTTCTGGTGGTGATCTTAAGTACCTTAGTGGGCATTCTCACTGGTCCCTTAACTCTAAGTCTCTTGTCCTTAGCTCCACGGACCAAGTCAGTGCACACTAATCAAACAAAGCATTAGAGAGAATATTCAGTACTCGACACTAATCAAACAAATGCGTCAGAGACTATTCAGTAATAGATCCTCTTTAGCTCTTTGAATCTCAAGCACAAAAAAGCAAGTCAGTGCACACTAATCAAACATTCATGTGAAGCCAATCAAATATTAAAAAAGTTTTTTGTTTATAAATTTTAAAAAACAAAAGGAGAAAAGGAAAAAATGAATAACATTTTTAAATTATTTTTTGCATATATAGATACCTTGTTTTTCTTTAATATATATTTTGAAGTAGATATCATATACAAAATATTAATGTTTAAATGACATGTATCGATATTGTGGAAGATACATATCACCTTTTCAGAGAAAAAATTTTATTTTATTATATAAGACTATGTTTAAAGATATATGTTTTTGGGCAATTCTCATCAATACCACTAAAATAAGTTTATTTTCCAAAAATACCATAACAAGTTTTATTTTTTGAAAATACCACAAAAATTTTTTATTTCCAAAAATACCACAAAAGTAAAACCATACTTTAAACCTTCAAAACTAAACCCTAAACCCAAAATACTAAACCCAAACCCAAATATTTAAATTATAAACCCTTATAATTCAGTTTTTAGTTTTGTGGTATTTTTGGAAATAAAACTTTTTAATGGTATTTTTGAAAAATTAAATTTATTATGGTATGTTTGGAAAATAAACTTATTTAGTGGTATTTGAAGGAATTTCTCTATGTTTTTTTGTAATATATAAATTACGAAAAAGAGAGAATAGGAGATGAAATAATTTTTTTGTTGAGATTTTTGTTTTTTAAGTATTAAAAAAACAAAGAAAAAAACAAAAAAATAAATAACATATATCAATATTACGGAGAACACGTGTCAATATAAGATAATCACAATTGCTTTTAAATTTTAAACGTACAAAACATGTATTATTTCACCTCTTGTTAAAGGCAAATTTCAATTCATAAAATATGTTTCCGTAAATCATCCACGTACGGTCCAACCCAAGGGATTAATTTATTATTCTTATAAGAATAATACGAATATAGGCGAGACACCCCATAACCCGAAAACATGGAGCTATATCACAAGATCAAACCTAGCATCCATTGAGAATTAAATGAGCCAAAATATCATATGTTGAAATGACGAGTTGCTAGCCTTAAATGGACATGCTTCGTACTGAACCATGTCCGTCGTACCGAAACTAATTCACCAGCTTTGTCACACGTGATGATGGCTTAAAGCCTACCGTGCATGACATGGCCAAGGCGAGTCGACCCTTGTCATGACCCCAACAAACGCCACAAATCATGTATTTTAATTTGTAAATAGGCACGCATCATGATTAACGATAGAATTAAAGATTTCACACATAACAAATCATTTTATTCCCACAAAAGAAAAAAAATCTCAAAACTCCTGTAAAACATTCTATTCTTCTGAAAAATATCCATTTATTTTTTTTATTTTTTGATAAGTCAGGTCTTCAACATACACTATGTGCTCCGAGTCATGTCGCGGGAACTTTTACTTCCTAGATGGTTTTCAGGTCAACGAGCCATGAAATTCGACTAATCATGGGATCGGAGAGACCATGTGAATGCTTCTATGACCAAATGAGTTGATTTAGTAAATTTTGGTTTTGAAAAAAATGCGATTTTTGACTTGCACCAACAAAGCAACTCCTTCTTAAATGGAAACCAGTAGACCGCCACCACTTGGTGGTATCCGGTCCTTCTTACTTTAAACCAACAAATATCCAGAATATGTCCGCAGATTCTTTAGACTCTACTTAAACAAACGACATTGTGTTCTCTCTCTAATCACGTGAAAATATTAGTCTATCAATTTTTTTTTGAAATCTATCAATTAATAAATGTTTTTATAGAATATAGAACTAATATTGTAGTCCAAGTATAAGTTTTGCTGGACAACTTTCAAATCACTCTAGCATTTTAAAATCTCCTAAACGTAACTGAAGGTTAACTAGGGATGTACGGCAGCTGTTTCCACTTGCCACTATTTCGTCAACCTTCTAGTCATTTTGATACCAGATTGCATCCAAGTTTATTTACAAACGAACAACTTTGCATTGCAATGCAACTGTCTGATGCAAAAACTGGTTCAAGAAATGATCATATAGATGATGCATCTGAATGTTGAATCTAAATGAAGAAACAAAAGGGACCTCATTTGGATAGGTGAAGCTTGTAGTTCCTTGTTTCAATTCACCGATCATAGATAATAACCAAAAAAAATGTATGAAATTGTGAGTGGTCACTCTATTTGATGTTGAGTGGTTAGCTGAATCAAGAACCAAATGAAGGTAAGATAAAGATCTAATCCTACTGCAACTCAAAATACAGTCTAATCTCTGGTTCTTTATACTATCTTTCAATGGTATGCACCAGCTTCACTCCCGATCAATGATCAGCAGTTCAGGGATGCTGAAGAAATGGTTCATGGAAAGTGAGATCGCTAGTGTCCATGTTTAAAACAGTACGTGTTGTGATCTTGGAAGTCTCAAAATCTATTTACACAGTACATTGTCAACAATGCTTCAACCCAAAGCAATCTTGGTTCTAATTCCGTTTACCACATTGAAGATAATCTTTAAAGTAACAAATTAAAATTATGTATGTAATCAAGATCTTGAAATGGTTCATTAAGGTCTCTTAATAGATGAAAAAAAATATGATCGACAAAACCACCCCAGAACTATTAAACCCAAGAAATAAGGTTGCACTAAACAGAAACAAAAATGCAGGACCAGAAACGACGAAACACATTCTTTCTTGAAGCGGTTTTGGAACAAGTGTTTGTCTAAGAGTCGGCAATAGTGACCTCGACCTCAACACCAGGTTCGATGGTGATAGAAGTGATTTGCTTAACCACGTCAGGAGAGCTAAAGAGATCTATCACCCGCTTGTGAACCCTAAGTTCAAATCTGTCCCAAGTATTGGTTCCTGATTCAAAAACCACCATGAAACAGTGTCAAGATTTTCATAAAGTGATGAATAACAAAAATCAGAAAACAGCAAATAGCTCAATAGCATTTTTTCCTTAGAGCCATAACCAGATATCAAGTCAATCACATGTTGAACATGACTGAAACACTTAGAACAATTTCCTGTTTTTCGGAAAGGACATTAGGCGCAATTCTTGAGTTGAGATTGAGAAACATTGTAGAATGTAGAAGTAGAGAAGATGATGTGAGAATTACCTTCACCACAAGGTGCCTTTCTGGTGGTGATCTTAAGAACCTTAGTGGGCATTCTCACTGGTCCCTTAACTCTAAGTCTCTTGTCCTTAGCTCCACGGACCAAGTCAGTGCACACTAATCAAACAAAGCATCAGAGAGAATATTCAGTACTCGACACTAATCACACAAATGCGTCAGAGACTATTCAGTAATAGATCCTCTTTAGCTCTTTGAATCTCAAGCACAAAAAAGCAAGTCAGTGCACACTAATCAAACACTAAGCACCGTGATTCATGAGAAGCCAATCAAATACATAACAGCATTCCAAAAACAAATTTCAAATCTTGCTACATTTTGGGATAGATTATTCTCCATATCTAAACACTAAAAATCAGTGAACATAGCTCAAATTCTCAAGGACTAAATACAGCATTCGTGGTTGATAATCTCTGACTCAAAATTAAAGAAGCTCAAAAAAAAAAAAGATCAAACCTTTCTCCAAGTTCTTGACATTCTTAGAAGAGAGAGTGATCCTGATCTTATGAATCTGCTCGAGGGGTTCCTCTAAACCAGCTTTCGTGGGCTTCATCGCTTGATACGCCATGTTTTGTTACACTCTTTTATTATTCTGCAAAACTCACAGATATAAGAACAGATTCAATCAACAAACACAGAACAAATCTCCCAACAACTTCAGTAGAAGAACATAACAACATCCTTATGTTCTGAGAACCCACAAAATTAGGGATTCAAAGATAGAGAAAGATGAAGTATAACTATGAAATTACCGTTTTCGCCGGAGAGGATTTTTGCTTTTCTGTTTAATCTGCAACTGCGGAGAGGGTTGATGGAAGACCTTATTCTCTAGGGTTTTATGGCTATGAATGGACGACGCCGAACCAACCGGTTTAGGGCGGTTTAATGTTTTTTTTTGGGTTCGACTTCAACTTATTAATTATTATTAACCGAAGCTTGAGTACACATATATGTTTCCGCAAGAGTTTTTACCCAACTTGGAACCATAAAATACAACTTACGATCACCATAGTTTTCAAAAGAAATAGATTCTTTCACTATCCTATCGATTACCTCATTCCCTCCTCGATTTGCAAACATAACTTTTACCCCCTCAATGTTTTGAATGATCGGAGACCGATTGCAGAGAATTTGACTGGAAAGAATTTTATTTTACTGTAAACCGATTGGTAAAATTTTTTAAAATATGTCTATAAAAAATTGTGATTTTAAATAATATAAATTATACTTAATTTAAATTAGAGATTTTGAGTCTTTCTTTTTTCTTGTTACATATATTGAATCTTCGAAAGGTTTTTGTCCATTTTATTTTTATAAATTATGAGTTCTTCGAAAATGTATTAAAAAGTGATAAGAAATGAATCTGAAAAAAAAAACAATAAAAAGTAATTAATAAAAATTATTATGTAATAAAATACATATAAATCTGTAGAGAGTTTTTAATTACATTTTGAGTAAGATAAAAGAGTTTTGGATCAAAATATTGTAAAAGTAACGTTTGTGAGACTTAAAAAATAGAAGTAAAAAAAGTTAGATTAAAAGATTATTAAAACTTTAAAAATAAAAAAATAAAATAAAAGTGTGATTGGATGAAAATTGGTTGTGGAGACTTTTAGATGTAGTTAAAGTCTTAAAAGTGTCATGCCAATCACTCCTGGATCGATACGAGGCTTGCTCTCATTCCCCATCACTAAGGCAACTAGCTCCTTAGCATCTAACTCAAAGATAATCTTTCTACAATTAAATCTGTTAGGAAAGAACTGTCCATATTAGTAGTACTTCTGCTTCCACTTCAGTTACCAAAGCTGTCTTTGGTAATGCTCTAGCTCCAAGTCACAATACTTTCCCCAAATGATCCTTTAGAGCCAGGTAGTTCAATTATAAAGTCACCATTCAACACCAAAATTGATTTGCGTTTCATTATTAAAGTATTAATTAAAACGCACGTGATTCAATTTTACTAAGGACATAAGAGAATCGTATGTGGTTTATGATAGCCTTCACCACAAGGTTTTCCTTTCGAAATCGAGACCCATAATTTTTAGGTTATTGGTTTGTTTTAATTTTCTGGTTCACAGTTTTAGATTTAGTTAAACTAATTGTAGTTACGGTTTTGATTAGAATTTAATAGAAATTAGTGAAAGTTAACGTTCATGGGGCTTTGGACTCCTTTGCAATCTAAATGTGGATTTAGGCTCTCTTTCTAAAGTTTGTGGGGTATCAGAAAGAGTGTGAAAATTTGTGCGGTTTGAGATCCGATTATGAATCTTGAGGGGAGTTTGGAGCTTGATCTCCGGTCTTCCGGATCTTCCGTAATAGGTTTCACATGAATAGCAGAGGTAAGTTCCATGAAGGGATCAGAGGAGAACCAAAGGTGAATGTGAACAAATGTTTTCCAGATTTCACATCCCACAGTTTAGCAGTCTGATCAGCACTACCAGTGATCAATCGTGACGAGTCTCTTAAGAAATCGCAATATTAATATTATCAGTTTATCCTACTTCCTACATGACGTATGTAGTTACCTAGTTTAACATTGGCATGTGACAAATAATGCGATCAACTTCTTAGTAAAAAAAAATAAAAAAAAAAATTATGCGATCAATACTCACGACCACGTGAACATGTGGTAGTGGCCTCCATCCATTAACAGTTCGAGTTATGTCAAATATGAAGTGCCACAATATTATGCACATAAAAGGGTAACAAAGAGATATTTTATTTTGTTGTCAACAGAAAAAATAAAGAAAAAATTTGTGTGTATATCCTAATTTATGCATGAAATTTAAAAAATATACTATAATTTTAGTTTATTTGAAATCTACCTTATTTTATGTAAAAATGACCGTTTTGCCCTTATTAATAATTAAAAGAAAATAGAAAATAAAATTAATTAAGTTTTTCTATAAATATTATTTTTAAATTAAAATTAAAGGATAAATTGTTATTTAATATTTTTATTCAAATTTTAGATAATAATAAATTTAAAAAAAATAAATTTAGTAATGATTATATTTTTAGAGAATGTTTAATATTAATCAATAATTAAATTAAAATTCAGATTAGAAAGAAAATAAAATTTTTAACTAATAAAATTAAAACTTATCTCACCCAATCGATGAAAAAAACAAAAAAAAATTATTTTCTAAAAATTATGTTATTAACCTATCGCAATACAATCTTTTATTTTCCAATGTGCCCACGAAATAGGTAATCTTGATAACTAATCATTATTAATTAATTAAAGTTTTAAATTGTATTGTTAACTAACTCCTAGATCGTGGATCATGATCTGAAAATCAATTAATTTATTTTTAATGAACAATATATTTAAGTTATATACATACAAACAAATAAAAAATATAAATTATTAATTTTTATTATATAATAAAATATTTTTTTGATTTAATAAGAATTTGGAAAATTATTTATTATTTATTAATAATTGCTATTAATTACGAATTTTAAATATAAATAATTAAAAAAATTCGTTTTTTTATTTTGTCAATATTTCAATTCACTATAATTAAAATAATTATGAAGATATAATATATAATTTAAATAATTATTTTTTAAATAATTAATTTAATTATTAAAACCAAAATTTATTATATCGATTTAAAAGAAAACAAATCAACAATACAAAAAAAAATCGACAATGTAACAAATCAACTAACCAAACTATAAGTCGACTGTTTAAAAATTAGTCAACAGAGAAAAAATTAAGTCGACAAAAATACAATAAAAGTCTACAGTTCAAAAAACTCAACTTCATTAATAAGTCAACGTAAAATAAAATAAGTCTACCGAGATTGAACAAATCGGTAAAATAAAAAAAAATCAACAAACAAGAAAAATAAGTCAACAGTTTCAAAAAATCGACTATGTAAAAAAATCAATCAAACGAAGTATAAGTCGACTCTTTTAAAATAATCGATAAAAAGTAAATTTAGTCGACAAAAATGAAATATAAGTCGACAGTTCAAAAAATCGACTGATTAATAAGTCAACGTCAAATGAATTAAATATACTATGAATAAAAAAGTCGATGGAAAAAAATTATTAATACATGAACAAAAAAAATAAATCGACTGTGTTAAAATAAGTCTATGAAGAAGAAAATTAAATCAACATAAGCGAAATATAAATCGATAGTTCAAAAAATCGACTTTATTAATAAATCAAGATATAATGAAATAAGTCTATCAAAAATATAAATATGTATAAATTATTATTTTTATAAATTATATAATTACATTTATTTTTGAAGAAAGTATAAATCTACATTATATTATCTACAATATTTTATTTATTTTTAGTTAAAATATCATATAATGATTATTTTAAATATATAAAATAATTTTTCTTATTTTTTAGTGATAAAATATTAATTACGAATTAAATTATTTAAATTTATTATTTTAAATAAAAATTAAAAATTAATATATATTATTTTAAATAAAACAATGATTAGATAAATAAAAGGGTATTATGGTCATTTTTAGTGTAGTTTTAATATTATTGTAAAATTGAGTATATTTTTCAAATTTCTTATAAAATCTAGGGTATTTATAAAAATCTCCCAAAAATAAAAGTGAGATAAGATAAGAGTTGAGTTTTAAATACATCAATTACAAATCTATATACCAGCAAGGTATCAGGTATGGTATAGGCCGTATGGTAAGTTAGTATCCCCCGAAATTTATGGATCGCATTTACGCATCACGTGCATATATTTGTTTGCCTTCTCCCCATTTGTTCGTGCCTTAATTTCTAAAAACATTTCTAATACTCAAAATGAAGTTCAATAACACTTCGAGTCATGTAAAATACGAAGTGACACAATATGTAAAAGGAAATAAAAAGTGAGATTTTTGTTTTTAATTGTCTGACAGAAAAACTAAAGTGAGATATACGTACTTAAAAGATAAGAGTTGAGTTTTTTTTTTGGGGTAAGAGTTGAGTTTTAAATACATCAACAACCAAGTTATATATGTCGGCCGTATCGCGACCCCAAGAATTTATGGATCACAGTTGACGTATCACGTGAATATAACTACTGTCGCCTTCTCATCTTGACGTGCCTTTGGTACGAAAGCGAACCAATAAATTGTAATGAAATGTTTAACTAATGCGACACTTACAAAAATGAAATGTTAAATTTGAAAACCCACTTAATAAAGCAATGCTAATAGCATTATGAACTTTCTTCAAATTTTAAACGGAATGTGAAACTCCAAAATTTGACTATTGAAAGAGAGTATTGAGATAATTAAGTGTGAACTCTTAAATTTGACGGTTGAAAGAGGATTGAAGTAAAGTGTGTTGACCAAAAAAACGATAAGTGTGAAACTCTTTAAATTTAAATATTGGAAAAAAGAGCACCGAGGTATCAGATAAGTGCATGTGAAACCAAGTACTCCCAACTTAATTTAATTTGTTCAATTATATATTTATTTTTCCTTTAGCCAATAAATATATGTGTGTGTATATTTAGCAAATTGTAAAGAAGTTCATATCTTCTGCCGACAGTCTTGAGAGCCCACCCCAAGCAATAATTATCTTAAGTAGTTTACCTTCAAAAAAAATGTAGTATTGAGATACATTAGTCGCCAAATAAATATTATTATAATATGTTAATCTGTTAACATTACCTTTATTATTTTATGTTATTTAATATGGACATCGTTTTGTCAATAATGGGATACATTAGTCGCCTAATTTGGTTACATAGCATCTGCTTGGTCGTGGACCAGATTAATTAGAATTGTATTGACGCAATTGGAGTAATTCCAGGTTCAGGTTCAAATCCACGTTCCATTTCTTTATGTATTCACCCAATCCAATTTCTCTTTTTTTTTTGTTAGTTTCCGAATGAATATAAAATACTTTGATATATTGAAGTAAAGGCAAAATACATACTTTGCGTGATATTACAAATATGAATCCTTACGTGGGATCCCATCCTTACATATATCTATTATGTATTACAAACACATATATATAGTATAAATTTTAATTTATTTGTGACTAATGGTGATGCTAGAATGATTTATTCATATTCACAATAACAGCGATGCAAAAGATAAAACTATGTTCACACCACAAGTCCATTCTGATGAAATCTACGAAAAGGCCTAGAAATTGTTTGTTATCTTTTTTTTTTTTTTCATTCGCATGTTACTTTCTTTTGGTACAAAGAAAAGATATATAATTGCCATAGTACATGACATTCTTAATAGCAGAAAATTTCTGGTTATTTCCAACTAATAATCGACCCCAGTTGGAAAAAAATAACCGACCCAAGAGTCAAGGTCAACCATATTATATAATTATTCTAATATAATAAACCCTAATAAAAACCAAACGTACACCAAGAAGTACATACTAATCATCCTCTATAAAATCCCAAACCCAACTCGTTACTTCTCCACAATCAATTATCAAATCAAACACTTCAAAAGCAATGGCAAAACAAATATTCTACGCTCTCTTTCTATTCCTCTTATCCACGACAATGCTCACCGCGTCCTCCGCCACCGTAGCCGCAGGAACTTCGAAACGCGCAATAAACTTCGTGCAAGCTTCTTGTAAAGCCACCACATACCCAACCATATGCGTCAACTCTCTCTCCGGTTACGCCAACTCCATCCAAACAAGCCCAAGACGTCTAGCAGAAACTGCACTCACCGTGACCGTGAGCCAGGCCCAATCCACGAAGCTCTTCGTCTCGCGCTTGGCCCGTTTCAAGGGTCTCAAGAAACGAGAGGTTCAAGCCATTAGGGACTGTGCTGAGGAGATCAATGACACCGTTGACCGTTTGACCAAGTCGATCCATGAAGTGAAGATGTGTGGTAGTGCTAAAGGGCGTGACCAGTTTTGGTTCCACATGAGCAATGCCCAGACTTGGACCAGCGCTGCTTTGACTAATGCCAACACTTGCTCCGATGGGTTTGCGGGTCGGGTCATGGATGGCCGGATAAAGAACTCGGTCCGGGCTCGGATCGTGAATTTGGGTAGAGGAACTAGCAACGCCTTAGCCTTGATCAATGCCTTTGCTAAAAAATACTAAATAACGACTACTACATTTTTCTCTGTTCATAATTATGTAATTTGAGCTACGAATGTGTGGAAGCTTTAACCAAAAAACAAAAATGTGTGGAAGCTTGAGGGAATCTTGATTCTTGAATTGTTTCGTGCAAATCCCAAGTTTTTCTGGATTAAATTTTGATTTTAAGGAATTTACAACTTTTAAAAGTTAATATGCGTTAAGTATTTTAGCAACCAGTGATATCAAATTGCGTTTTAGCCGAGTTTTCTAGCGGTTCGACGAACAAATAACGTTCGAAAACATAAAATTCAATTCACGTTGAGAGTCGTTGACGCCGACACATTCTTTGAAGCGGGACGGTTTTGACTTTTGAGTGTAGATCTCACTCCAGAATTTGTCAATTACTATTATACCCTTCTCGTATTAAAAATATTACTCCTTAACCTAACGTTACATAATTTGATGTGAATGGCTGCAGGGGCGGATAAATCCGGGACCGCTTTTTGTCTAACATTCACAAATTTTAGTTTGCAGTAACGCATACAACAAAAAACAGTATAAATTTGTTGCAGACTAACTGCGGACCGCTTTTACTTTTGGTCTGCAGTAAATTATGTTCGCCTCAAAACTAAAGCGGTTTACTCCGCTAATGATTTAGTTCGCTTTTTCTATGGTTACCAGAACGAAAGAAATGTTTATTTACTTTTTCTTTTTAAAAACAATTTTAAGTATATCTTTTTTTATTTGAAATTTTTCATATTTATGTTAACATAATATCAAAATCTTAACAATAAATTTGATACATGTAAGTCAGAAAATTAAGCTTTATATAATAAATAAAATCTTAGCTTTTTTATTAAAAATAACATATCAAATATATTATTAATTTTTGCTTCATTGATTATTCTTAAAGAAATGTATAATTAGATTATGAATTTCAAGTAATTGACAATGGGTAAATTGACAAATATTCTTACATACTAGTTAAGTTTTTCACATCTTTTTGATGCATGATCTTCTGCACATGCTTATGCGAGATATTAAACATTTTAGTCATCAATTTGGACATAGTTGATCACGCCCCATCAAAATAATAATATTTCTAGTTATTTTAACGTAATTAAACCTTCCGTCAAGCGTCAAACCATCAATTAGTGGAATGATCATGACAATCTTCGGTCTCTAATATTATGTTAAATTAGGAAAGACATGAAAAGTATATAATAAATCTTAAATTAGGAAAAAACTTGAAAAGTATATAAAAATACAGATTTAAGTCATTTGACATGGAATATGTCAGACCATCCTTTGGATTTAATACCTTCCGTGAAACCATCTTTTGGAATTAAATTACATACAAATACAGATTTAAGTCATTTTATTATTTATCAACTACAGATATAAGTCATTTGCCAAGTGCTTTGGCCATATCTTTGGACGCTTCCAAGTTCTATATCAGAGTCGTTCGCCTCCTCTGCGCTTCGAAATTCTGCAAATTAGAAGTATATTATATACACAGGCCCAGCCCAGACACCAATCTATTGAAGTCATCATTTTGGGCCTCAAAATTTGTATGGCCTTGTAAATCGCCGCTGGTACTTAGTGAATCGCCACACATCAACGACGGCAGACTACTGCGACAACGACAATATTCTTTGTCTTTGATATATTGCACAACTTAAATCCTTCTCTTCTTCGCTCAGATTAGGCAATTGATTCCAATAACTCTTTTGTTTCGAATTTGTTTGTCTCCCTTGATCTGTAGAGCTACTCTCTCTAACGGCGACAACGCTCGTAACTACCACGCTAATGACACCGCCTTTATCAAACACGTCGCCCATTTGGCCGATATATCCGCTGGACTCACATCACCTCACCCTAATTTCGGATGTGTGATCGCTACTTCTTCTGGCAAAGTCACTGGAGAAGGATATCTCTACGCTCAGGGCAATAAACCTGCAGAAGTGTTGGCTGTGGAAGTTGCTGGAGAGTTTTGTAGAGGCTCCACTGCTTATTTAAACATGGAGCCTGGTGATTGTCATGGTGACCACACTGATGTATCTGCTCTTGTTCAGGTTTTGCTCCCTGCTTTCTGAGTTTTCTTCATATAATCTAATCATCGTGATATTGGGAATAAGGCATCCTCTACAACATCTTAAAGGCTCTGCAATTCGTGAACTAAGAAGTCAAGGGGTTGAAGTGAATGTTCTTGGAGAAGACTTTAACAGTAAAGTTCTCGAGGTATCTATTGCATTCTTTAGCTTTCAATTTGAATTGAATTGTTTGTATCCTTGTGTTTTCTGTTTACTAAATGTGCAATATCTTACAGGATGACCTTGGGATGGTAGAGATGACACAAGCATTGAATCTAATCGATGTTTGCTATGAGCAGGTAATATTTCCGCTTTATGACTTAAACATTCACCGTCACAAGTTAAATGTGTTCCTGAATCTTGCCTCTCAGTCTCGTGGGTTTAATCTAAATCCTTGAACTACAGGTTGGTCCGAACATGCTTGTCAGCGGATTTCTTCAGCCCATACCAGACCTTTTACCAACGGAAGGGTTAACCTTCAGTACAAATCCAGTATGGGGACTTCCCCCCGAACCTATCACACCACTTCCGTGAGTCACCACATGGTTCTGGATAACATTCACTCTCACCTCCAAATCAGTAAGCTTCTCTACCACTTTCTTATCCAGATTACCAAGCGCCTCCATGAGTACCGTAAACCCTTTCTCCATCTCTTTCAAGAGTACTGCCTTAATAGATTCAGGGTCTTCAACAGAGTTCTCCTTCTCACCCACACCCTCGATCATCCTTGAGCTTGAAGAACGTCGAGCTTTCACGTCCACTTCGTACCAACTTTTCCAGAATATGTTCTTTCTCTGGACGAGTAGACACTCTCTCCAACTTTCAACGACCCGATCAACGAAACCGAGGCCTTCGTCAACATCATGCTCAACAATGCGTTCCAACAAACCTCGCTCACCCTCTATAGGTTGCAAGATGCTAATAATATCCTGAAATTATCACAAAATTTAACTTTAAATTTGTGATATCCTGAAATTATCACAAAATTTAATGCAAATAATACCTAGTTCATTCATAAAACTAACCTTATTTTCTCCGAGCGCAACGTTTATATCATCCAACAACCAACCTTTAAGCCATCCATAACCAAATTTCGTCTTGCACATCCTTGGACAACCCGGATCCACTTCTACATCTTCACGAAATTTCATTCGAATGACTAGAATACACTCGAACGCCAAGATCTGCACAAGAAAAAAAATCGTATTATTATCTCCTCGACAGTTGGACCAGCTGAACCATTGATACCATCACAGTTGTATCAGTTGAACCAGCTGAACCACTGATACCTTAAAAATTGTATAAGTTGAACCAGCTGACCCACTATTACCATGACAGTTGTATCAGTTGAACCAATTGAACGTAATGAACCACTAAGAATTTCACAGTTGTTTGCACCAATACTCTAGATATTAAAATGTTTTACCACTAAAGGTATAATAAATCCTGAAAACGTAGGTTGTGCGCCTTCTTTCACGAATCCGTTCATCTTCTTCAACAACGATTTAATCCCATACATGCAATCATTGAACGTATAACAGCCCCATGGAAACTTCTCACAAACACTCAGATCATAGACAATGCTCAGTAGGAATGAATCAATCTTCCCATCGTGCTTACTCTTCGCTTTCAACACCTTGCACAAAAAATAAAGGACAGCCAACTTCTTCCTGTCCGCAGAGCTCTTCTTTTTCATTCGCTCGAGCTTGTCTTGCACATCTTTCACCTTTATGTCAGTCTTTCCAAACACTTTTTTCACAAACTCAAAACTTCCCAATTTCTTCCAGTTCGCGGGGTAGTTTTTGCAATTCAATCCGGTTAAAAGCGCGTGCTCTCTGATGGAATTTCATATCAGCCTTCCATTCACCAAAAACCAGCTCTCATTTGCAATATCGGTGCAAGTTGTGTGTAGCATAAGCATCCACATGCCTTGGGCATGTGATTTTCCTCCTTCGGCATGTGAAATACATGCTTAAACTGCTCATGCGCTCTAAACCATTTCAATTCTGCTAGAAATTCATCCAAAAACTCCACCGTCTGTCGCACACTACATTGGGTTCCTATCTTAATCACCTTGGTGTAGTCAGATGAGGAAAAATACATTTTCTCTGGCTGGAGTGCACGGGAATCTTCCTCATCATCAGAGATATCCTGCAAAAAAAAAAAAAAAAAACACTACTTCGTTTACAGCTGTCCCAGATGTACCATTTGTACCATAACCACAAAATCATTCTCAGTTGGACGCAGTTGGACCTAAATTACCTGCTGAATATCTTCACCATCTTTCTCACTTTCCTCATCCTCTCTTTCCTCAGCCTCTACTTCAGCATCCTCTCCTTTCTCAGCCTCTTCCTCATCATCAAAAATACCCTAAAAATACAAAAAAAATAACACTACTTCGTTTACAGATGTCCCAGATGTACCATTTGTACCATAACCACAAAATCATTCTTAGTTGGACACAGTTGGACAATTGGACTTAAATTACCTGTTGAATATCTTCACCATCTTTCTCACTTTCCTCATCCTCTCTTTCCTCAGTTTCCTCACTTTTTTCATCTTCCTCTTGTCTCTCAGTCTCTTCTTTATCATCTTCTCTATTCCCATCATCTCCATCTTCACCATTGTTCTCTACTTCCTCATCGTCTCTTTTTTCAGCCTCTTCTTCGCTCATCTCTTCATTCACTTTTTCTAGCGTTTCTTTTTTTTTACTAGCGGCTTCTTCAACTGTTTCCTTATGAGCACCCTTTGTTTTCTTAGAACGATGCCCATCTTTCTGTTTAAAAGGAGACACCTTTCTCTCCTTTGAATCTTCTTGAATCTCTCAATTTTTTCTTAAGGCCCATTGTACAAACCATTGCTACAAAATAACGCATAAAAACTTGCAACTGAGTATAGGGAAGACAATAATGATGAATAGATGACCAAATGAACAAGTTACATGTTAAAACCTTCAAAAACCATATCAAACTGATATGCTCAAAACTAATACCCTAAAAGTATCTAAGCAGTCGCTATAGTACTCTAGGGGTCGAACCACAAAGACTCAAGATAACACTCAATAGATTTCAGAAATAAGTACTAAGCTAAGCAGAATAGATGGAATTTAAAGATAACAAAGCAACTAACTCAAGAATATAAATCAATGGAGGAAAACGCTAGGCTTAGGAAAACCAACAGGCAAATCAGAATTATCAAATCCAATCAATTGTCAGGAATAGATTAAGCACCACTTTCAAACTTGAAACACTGATATAAAGTAATCCAACTGTCGTTGCGAAAACTATCTATGCCTAAACCTAGAATTCCAAATTCCTTTGCAAATTCATAGAATTTAAACAAGCATTAAAGTCCAAGTTCAATTGTTCACAAAATCCCTAAACCAAATTCCTTTGCGAATAGGGCTTTTGCTCACCAAACACTAGATCAGGCAAATCAATCACACTTCCGTGCCAATTAACAACCTAAAGTCAGATTTTAGTTCGCGAGGCTAAAATCAGTATTAAACTCAAGTCTAGGTGAAAAGCTCTATAGAATATTCCCTAACAATCAATTCAGATCTAACAATTCATCAATTACCCTTTAGTAACCCTAATCCTAACAGGGGATCTACTCAGACATGGTGAATGCAACAAACACAATGAATAGAATAGATATCATAATATAAAAATCAAACAGAGTAGAAATACAAAGAGGTTCAAGAATTCTTCTTTCAAACTCTGTTGCAGAAGAACTCTCTCTCCAGAAATCACAAGCTCTCCTCTCATGAGGCACTCAAAACCTAATTATAATGTTCTAAAACGTTTTGGAATCTATCTCGAAAAATAAGGAAAGCTTCTGAATGAATCTCGGGTTTGTCTCGCGTCCTGGTCACGGGCATCGACCGATGCCATAAGTGGTATCGATCGATGCTTGGTCTTCTGGTCGTGGAACTCTCAAACGAAGGGTGTCGATCGATGCTTTGCAGTGTCGATCGATGCTGAGCTTGTTCCCGAACGGCTTCAACTCCGGATTGCCTCAAAAGCTTCTCAAATTCTCCAATTAGCTCCATAGCGCCTATATCTTGAAAAGAACCTGAAAGACTCTAAAACTAGAGAAAAGACTCGACAAAAAGGACTTATATCATGGCTAAAAACGGGTAAACACCATGATATATCACAAACATAAACCAATTCAACTTAGGATTTTTCACTATCATTCCTCTTCAAACAACCAATTCACTATTATTACGAACCAATTCACTATTATTACGAGTCAATTCACTATTATTACGAGCCTATTAAGTATTCCCAATTCCAATAAACGAAAACAAGAGATCCCGAAATCGAAACATACTAAAGACGGCGGCGGATTTGGGAGAAACTCGGGACAAACTTCGACAATAGAAAATGAAAGACAAACGCAAGGGAACTCGTCGGAGGAAGAGAAGGAACTCGTCGGAGGAGGAGAATGAAGTCGTCGGAGGAGGAGAAGGAACTGGCGTCGGAGGAGAATGAAGTTATTTTTAACGTTTCGCGGATTGAAAATGGTAATTGAAAATTAAGGATTTTACTGTTTTGGGATTAGGTCAGGGTCGGGCTCTCGGTGGGGTCGGATTTTAATGGTTGGGTTTGTAAATAAGCAGAACTTCCTTAAATTTTAGGTCATTTCATACAGATTTCAATTAATAAATAATGTTTACAAAAATGTAATATAGAGAAATGGCAATTGAGTCATTCTTTTCACCAATTGTGGCAATTGAGCCATTGTTCCTATGGCCTTGCAGATCGCTGCTGGTATTCAGTGAATCGCCACACATCAACGACGGCAGACTACTACAACAACGACAACATTCTTTGTCTTTTGATATATTGCGTAACTTAAATCCTTCTCTTCTTCGCTCAGATTAGGCAATTGATTCCAATGGCTCTTTCGTTTCGAATTTGTTTGTCTCCCTTGATCTGTAGAGCTACTCTCTATAACGGCGACAACGCTCGTAACTACCACGCTAATGACGCCGCCTTTATCAAATGCACCGCCCATTTGGCAGATATGTCCGCTGGACTCACATCACCTCACCCTAATTTCGGATGTGTGATCGCTACTTCTTCTGGCAAAGTCGCCGGAGAAAGATATCTCTACGCTCAGGGCACTAAACCTGCAGAAGTGTTGGTTGTGGAAGTTGCTGGAGAGTTTTGTAGAGGCTCCACTGCTTATTTAAACAGGGAGCCTGGTGATTGTCATGGTGACCACACTGATGTATCTGCTCTTGTTCAGGTTTTGCTCCCTGCTTTCTGAGTTTTCTTCATATAATCCAATCATCATGATATTGGGAAACAATTTGACCAAATTGAGATTGTATAGATTAGGCAGGAATTGAAAGAGTTGTTGTTGGAATAAGGCATCCTCTACAACATCTTAAAGGCTCTGCAATTCGTGAACTAAGAAGTCAAGGGGTTGAAGTGAATGTTTTTGGAGAAGACTTTGACATTAAAGTTCTCGAGGTATCTATTGCATTCTTTAGCTTTCAATTTGAATTGAATTGTTTGTATCCTTGTGTTTTTTGTTTACTAAATGTGCAATATCTTACACGATGCACGGAAATCGTGTCTTCTTGTGAATGCTCCTCTGATTCATAGAGCTTGCTCTCGGGTTCCGTTCTCTGTTCTTAAGTATGCAATGACTCTTTGATGGTAATTATTTCAACCGCCATTTCTTATGTTTGTAGGATAGTTGTAAGTTTTAGCTAACGTTTTCTTTTTATTGATAGGTAAGATTGCAGCAAGTAGTGGACATGCAGCTTGGATAAGTAGTAAACTTTCTAGAACCTGAGTGTTCGAGTTGCGAGGAGGAAGTGATGCTGTGATAGTTAGAGGAAACACAATACGCCAAGATGGTAAAATATTGTAGCTCAAATCTTGCATCTTTATGGGTTTCTATGACTGACTCATAAATAAAAATATGTAATAGTTATGCAATTCTGTAACTGCAGATTCCCGATTGACTATAAGACATGGACAGGGTCACACTCCTACTCGTATTGTGATGACACAGAGTCTTGATCTTCCTGAAAAAGCCAATCTATAGGATGTCTCGGAAGTATCTACTATAGTTGTTACCCAAAGGGGTGCAAGAAAGAGTTTACAGAAATTTCTTGCGTCCAAGGGTGTTGAAGTTGTAGAGTTTGACATGTTGAATCCAAGATAAGTTATGGAATATTTCCATCTCCGTGGATATCTCTCAATAGTATGGGAGTGTGTGGAACATTAGCTGCATTTGCTATATCATCAAGTGTCATCCAAAAGCTACCTATAATACTATTTTCATACTTATTTGTAGTCATCTTATGTTTTTGTGTGGCTAAATCTCATTTTCTTAGACTTTCTTCTTTCAATGTAATTTTTTTTAAAGGTTGTTGCTTTCGTTGCTCCGAAAATTATTGGTGGGAGTAGAGCACCTTCCCCCGTTGGTGACCTTGGGATGGTAGAGATGACACAAGCATTGAATCTAATCGATGTTTGCTATGAGCAGGTAATATTTCCGCTTTATGACTTAACATTCACCGTGACAAGTTAAACGTGTTCCTGAATCTTGCCTCTCGGTCTCGTGGGTTTAATCTAAATCCTTGAACTACAGGTTAGTCCGGACATGCTTGTCAGCGGATTTCTTCAGCCCATACCAGACCTTTTACCAACGGAAGGGTTAACCTTCAGTACAAATCCAGTATGGGGACTTCCCCCCGAACCTATCATACCACTTCCGTGAGTCGCCACATGGTTCTGGATAACCTTCACTCTCACCTCTAAATCAGTAAGCTTCTCTACCACTTTCTTATCCAGATTACCAAGCGCCTCCATGAGTACCGTAAACCCTTTCTCCATCTCTTTCAAGTGTATTGCCTTAATAGATTCAGGGTCTTCAACATAGTTCTCCTTCTCACCCACACCCTCGATCATCCTTGAGCTTGAAGAACATCGAGCTTTCACGTCCACTTCGTACCAACTTTTCCATAATATGTTCTTTCTCTGGACGAGTAGACGCTCTCTCCAACTTTCAACGACCGGATCAACGAAACTGAGGCTTTCGTCAACATCATGCTCAACAATGCGTTCCAACAAACCTCGCTCACCCTCTGTAGGTTGCAAGATGCTAATAATATCCTGAAATTATCACAAAATTTAACTTTAAGTTTGTGATATCCTGAAATTATCACAAAATTTAACGCAAATAATACCAAGTTCGTTCATAAAACTAACCTTATTTTCTCCGAGCGCAACGTTTATATAGTCCAACGACCAACCTTTAAGCCCTCCATAACCGAATTTCATCTTGCACATCCTTGGACAACCCGGATCCACTTCTACATCTTCACGAAATTTCATTCGAATGACTAGAATACACTCGAACGCCAAGATCTGCACAAGAAAAAAAATCGTATTATTATCTCCTCGACAGTTGGACCAGCTGAACCATTGATACCATCACAGTTGTATCAGTTGAACCAGCTGAACCACTGATACCTTCACAATTGTATCAGTTGAACCAGCTGTCCCACTATTACCATCACAGTTGTATCAGTTGAACCAATCGAACGTAATGAACCACTAAGAATATCAAAGTTGTTTGCACCAATACTCTAGATATTAAAATGTTTTACCACTAAAGGTATAATAAATCCTGAAAACGTAGGTTGTGCGCCTTCTTTCACGACTCCGTTCACCTTCTTCAACAACGATTTAATCTCATCCATGCAATCATTGAACGTAAACGGCCCCATGGGAACTTCTCACAAGCGCTCAGATCATCGACAATGCTCAGTAGGAATGAATCAATCTTCCCATCGTGCTTACTCTTCGCTTTCAACACCTTGCACAGAAAATAAAGGACAACCAACTTCTTCCTGTCCGCAGAGCTCTTCTTCTTCATTCGCTCGAGCTTGTCTTGCACATCTTTCACCTTTATGTCAGTCTTTCCAAACACTTTTTTCACAAACTCCAAACTTCCCAATTTCTTCCAGTTCGCGGGGTAGTTTTTGCAATTCAATCCAGTTAAAAGCGCGTGCTCTCTGATGGAATATCTTATCAACCTTCCATTCACAAAAAAACAGCTCTCATTTGAAACATCGGTGCAAGTTGTGTGTAGCATAAGCATCCACATACCTTGGGTCATGTGATTTGCCTCCTTCGGCATGTGAAATACATGCTTAAACTGCTCATGCGCTCTAAACCATTTCAATTCCAATGGAAATTCCTCCAAAAACTCCACCGTCTGTCTCACACTACACCGGGTCCCTATCTTAATCACCTTGGTGTAGTCAGATGGGAAAAAATACATTTTCTCTGGTTGGAGTGCACGAGAATCTTACTCATCATCAGAGATATCCTGCAAATATAAAAAAATAACACTACTTCACCTAAATTACCTGCTGAATATCACCATCTTTCTCATTTTTTTCGTCCTAGGGAGACTTTAGTATATTACATAGGGACTAGTAGCCCTGTCAAGCGGGTTGGATCCGCCCCGCCTGACCCGCCCCGCTGCGGGTAACAGTTCTTTTTTACCCGCCAGAAATAGATCCGCAAGATCCGCGGTTTTTGAAATTGTTATCCGCACCCGCCCCGCATAAGTCTAGCGGGTCAGGCGGGCTACCCGCGAAATGTAATGAAAAAACCAAAAATCCATAGTCCATAGTCCGATCCACTTGACAGGCTACTTTAACATGCCGAGTCACAAAAAAAATGAGAGTTTATCAACTCTTACAACAAACTCAAATGTTGTCTTCAAAACAGAATTATAGATGGGGAGAGAGAGAGAAAAGAACGAACCTCTCGACGGATGCGCCTTTGCTTGTCAAGTTGATGGTGGAGAGGCGGAGGAGTTGGTTGACGAGTCAAGGGAGGAAAAGGATAAGAGAAGAGAAGCGGAGATAGAGAGAGGCAGATTTGTGTGCCCTAAAATTAAAACGACACACACTTCTTATGAAAACAACACACTATAACAGTCTATAAAATAAAAACAGCACACATTTAATAAATAAACTACATAGTTTTTTATTGTTGCGGGTTAGCGGATATCCGCTTCGCCCAATATCAAAACCCGCACCCGCCCCGCCCCGCGAAAACATTCTGCGACCCGCGACCTGCGAAAAAAAATTATACTTTTTCTGATCCGCACCCGACCCGCAGCGGATCAAACGAGGCGGGGCCCGCGGATAAACACTCAAATTGACAGGGCTAGGGACTAGGGAGGCTTTAGGTATATTACATAGGAAATAACCATCGTTCATTGGCGTGGTTTGGCAACTAGAGACGCAACTAGGAAGGGTAATATCGTAAATCCATATCTTAGGAATATTATTTGTAGTCAAAAGGATGAGATCGTAATTTCAAGAAAATAAAAACCAATTGTATCGACCATTGAACTCAAATTCTATAAACTCGTCGCCGTTGCTTCAAGCTCCAAAGCGTGTCCAAGTAAGTCTCTGCATCTTCAAAAGCAAATCCTCAACCAAAAAAAATCCATGTCTTATAATTTTCTTAATAGCCTTTAGTCAGTATTTAGATACATAAAGCTCGTGAAGTCTTACAGAGACAAAGCTCATCGGAGAGACAAAGCTCGTGAAGCGTTTAATCATTAAGGTAATTCAGATTTTGTGTTTCATTTTTTTTTGGTATTGAAGCGAAGTTTGTTGAATGCTTCTGGAATCGAGTCTAATCTTGGTTTGATGTTTACTTCTGTTTTCTCGGAGATTTTATTTTTTGTTCGATGGTATATTCTAATGATTATGAAGAATTCTTCAAATCGTGATATACGTACGTCTTCGTCGTTAGATCTCTTTTTGTTATTTGTAATGCCCACCAAGTGTTCGATGAAATTCCTAGTCTAATATTTTAGTAATTTTTTCTGTGTTTTGTTCATTGTAATATCAATCTAATCTCTCTTCTCTATATGCTGCAAGTGTTAATATCGAGATTCTGTGTTGGGATTAGAATGTTAATATTGAGATTTGATATGATTGATGGTTAGTTGTCTTAGTTGTTGGCTTCTATATTAGTTTGTAGCTATGGTTTCTGAATAAAACTTGAAATCTTGGTTGGATTGTGTGCTGAAAATCTAGCTGTTATCCTTGGTTCATGGCTTTTAAGGCTAATTCAGCTTTTACTGAATTCATATAGGCTATGTTGTAGCTAGAGGGATGATCTAAATACTGAATACTTGCAAGCTTAAGTTGAGTGAGCACTTATAAGAGAAGTTTATGTTTTGATTAAGAGTTTGTATACATATTCACCTCAACCTTTAGAACCACTCTATATGAAACTGTCTTCACTTGGTTATGAATTATAAACTAATATAGTTTGGACGATAGCTTTCTTATTTTTGGGAATATCATTTTTTCCCTTCTTTTAAACTCGATTTAATTATTTGAGTTACAATTATGATAAGAAAAGACTTCAATCATGCAATGATGACATCCCCGTATAATCTCTAAGACAAGAAAAGACAAAATTTGCTTGGTAGTGGATCGTTTATGTTTAGATACTAACAAAATGTTTAACATTAACCTGAATATTGTTCTGCTTGGTAGTGGCTCCTTTGCTTCTATTGATATGTTCTTATATGCTTATGAGACGTGATTACATGATCATTAGGTTAAAGTCATTCTGTACTTTGAGTCGTAAGTTAAACTCATTGATTAAGAGGTGATAGAGTCTTAATTACTTGCCTTGCATGTAATCTCTGAATCTAGTCAATAATTCTGTGAATGTTTTTTATAACAAGACTGTTATCATTTAAACACAGTCAATGGTTCTCTGGTTCCATTTGTTCAATTAGTGTTCCACTTTCTCCTTTTGTAGTCTATGCTATTTTCTCCTTTTGCTCCTAAGTTTACCCCTGCTATATTCTCTGTTCTTTCTTCAGTAACAATCTCTAGTCAACAATATATAATTGAACAAATTAAATTAAGTTGGGAGTACTTGGTTTCACATGCACTTATCTGATACCTCGGTGCTCTTTTTTCCAATATTTAAATTTAAAGAGTTTCACACTTATCGTTTTTTTGGTCAACACACTTTACTTCAATCCTCTTTCAACCGTCAAATTTAAGAGTTCACACTTAATTATCTCAATACTCTCTTTCAATCGTCAAATTTTGGAGTTTCACATTCCGTTTAAAATTTGAAGAAAGTTCATAATGCTATTAGCATTGCTTTATTAAGTGGGTTTTCAAATTTAACATTTCATTTTTGTAAGTGTCGCATTAGTTAAACATTTCATCACAATTTATTTGATACTTTCCGGGAATGAATAAAGAAGAAGTGTTCGAGTGTATTCATAAATAATACTTTATCTATATTTAACCATGTATAATTTTGATACACCAGATCACATGTGTATATTATAATGTATAGGCATCGCACATGCCTCACACGTTGCTACAATGTGCAAAGGTGTGAGAAGATGAATCTCACTTTACAACCTTGGAATTTGGATAATGCGAAATCCGAATATATATATATATCATAATAAGTAAAATAAATAGTATCAGACATTCTGTTAGGCTACACAAGATGGTCGAAATTCTTATCCAGTTTATTTTTCTTTCACTATTTTTCATGAATATGAATACCTCTAATCTATATATCGAACATTTTGCAAAACTAATTGTATGAATTATATACACTGCGTTTCAGTGTTTGATAAACAAAAATGTTTTACGGTGGAGAATATACGTGCATGAATCCTTTTTAAATGTCTTGTTTTTCATTTTGATTAAGGTCTAAAATTTTATGAGCAACTGAAACTTAGAAATTTTTTAATTTTAGTTTTTTGACCTAAAATATTAAAGTGATAAGTTTTGTGCCGAATTTTTTTTTTATTGGTTTGGCTTTGACGATTAATAACTTTTTTTCCAATACCATTGAACTTCTTTTTTTTTTTTTGTTTATAAATTTATGATATTCAAAAATAATAACAAAAAAATCTAATTTTGGACAGGGTCCTGGATTGGACCGGTTCTGTTTTTCATACTAGGGAGTAGGGACCTAATTACTCGCATATATTTTTGGGAAGTTTGTAGTTATATGACTGAGTCAAATCGTTTAAGTATTATGTAATCATATACTATATATATATATATATGAATTAACCTCAATGTGAACAGAAGCAAAATAATTACTTTTGAAAGACTATTGAGGTGTGTATTTTTAAATCGGTTACTCAATTATATACCTCGCATCCTCTCTGGTCAAATACTAAAATGTAAAATGCAAAAACGAAACGAGAATATTGTGTTCGATATACAAAAACACGATTAGTTAAAAAAGTAGCCTACAGGTTAACCAAAAGTCATTTTTTTTATAGAAAAAGTCATTTTTAAAAGTAAAGACTTTTTAAAAACCTCATTGTCTAACTTAAGCCCTTCTCTTCTTTGCTCAAATTGACTTGTTTGTTTTAAGAATCTGAAGAGAATGATAAGTTATTTTAATAACGGAGATTTTACTTCTAACTATTTCAGTAATGCTGCTATTGTAGGCTTTACATCATAGGTCAGATGATGGGATATATATATATATATATACACTATATAGAAATGGTACATTGCCTAACTTAAGCCCTTCTCTTCTTTGCTCAGATTAGGCAATTGATTCCAATGGCTCTTTCGTTTCGAATTTGTTTGTCTCCCTTGATCTGTAGAGCCACTTTCTCTAACGGCGACAACGCTCGTAACCACCACGCTAATGACGCCGCCTTTATCAAACGCGCCGCCCATTTGGCCGAATTGTCCGCTGGACTCACCTCACCTCACCCTAATTTCGGATGTGTTATCGCTACATCTTCTGGCAAAGTCGCCGGAGAAGGATATCTTTAAGCTCAGGGCACTAAACCTGCAGAAGTGTTGGCTGTGGAAGCTGCTGGAGAGTTTTGTAGAGGCTCCACTGCTTATTTAAACATGGAGCCTGGTGATTGTCATGGTGACCACACTGCCGTATCTGCTCTTGTTAAGGTTTTGCTCCTTGCTCTCATATTTTTCTTCCTATAATCCAATGATCGTGATATTGGGAAACAATTTGACCAAATTGAGATTGTGTAGATTAGGCAGGAATTGAAAGAGTTGTTGTTGGAATAAGGCATCCTCTGCAACATCTTAAAGGTTCTGCAATTCGTGAACTAAGAAGTCAAGGGGTTGAAGTGAATGTTCTTGGAGAAGACTTTGACAGTAAAGTTCTCGAGGTATCTATCGCATTCTATAGCTTTCAGTTTGAAGTGAATTGTTTGTATCCTTGTGTTTTCTGTTTACTAAATGTGCAATATCTTACAGGATGCTCGGAAATCGTGTCTTCTTGTGAATGCTCCTCTGATTCATAGAGCTTGCTCTCAGGTTCCGTTCTCTGTTCTTAAGTATGCAATGACTCTTGATGGTAATTATTTCAACCTCCATTTCTTATGTTTGTAGTATAGTTGTAAGCATGTAAGTTTTAGCTAACGTTTTCTTTTTTTTTGTTTATTGATAGGTAAGATTGCAGCAAGTAGTGGACATGCAGCTTGGATAAGTAGTAAACTCTCTAGAACCCGAGTGTTCGAGTTGCGAGGAGGAAGTGATGCTGTGATAGTTGGAGGAAACACAGTACGCCAAGATGGTAAAATATTGTACCTTGTTTTTTTTTTGCATCTTTATGGGTGTCTGACTGACACATAAGAAAAATATGTAAGAGTTATGCAATTCTGTAACTGCAGATCCTCGATTGACTGCAAGACATGGACATGGTCACACTCCTACTCGAATTGTGATGACACAGAGTCTTGATCTTCCTGAAAAAGCCAATCTATGGGATGTCTCGGAAGTATCTACCATAGTTGTTACCCAAAGGGGTGCAAGAAAGAGTTTCCAGAAATTTCTTGCGTCCAAGGGTGTTGAGGTTGTGGAGTTTGACATGTTGAATCCAAGAGAAGTTATGGAATATTTCCATCTCCGTGGATATCTCTCTATACTATGGGAGTGTGGGGGAACATTAGCTGCATCTGCTATATCATCCAGTGTCATCCACAAGGTACTTACCTATTATACTATTTTCATACTTATTTGTAGTCATCTTATGTTTTTTTTTATAGCTAATCTCATTTTCTTAGACCTTTCTTCTTTCAATGTAATTCATTTTTCAGGTTGTTGCTTTCGTTGCTCCGAAAATTATTGGTGGGAGTAGAGCACCTTCCCCCGTTGGTGACCTTGGGATGGTAGAGATGACACAAGCATTGAATCTAATCGATGTTTGCTATGAGCAGGTAATATTTCCGCTTTATGACTTAAACATTCACCGTCACAAGTTAAATGTGTTCCTGAATCTTGCCCTCTCAGTCTCGTGGTTTTCATCTAAATCCTTGAAACTACAGGTTGGTCCGGACATGCTTGTCAGCGGATTTCTTCAGCCAATACCAGACCTTTTACCTGTTATCCCATCAGAGGATGCAACTGTCGAGATCGACCCCAGTGTTAACCCCTTTGAACCTAGTATCATATTCTTCTATAAAACATGGGACCTTTATGGAAGTTTCTCAATTTTTTCTCCGCATCCAATTCGAATGCCTATGGTGGGGAGAATGATGGTTACATGACCTGGTCCAGTGTGGAGCATTACTATCAGGTACGGCACAACTTTCCATGTAAATGGTATCTTGCTCTTGCGAAATAACAGTATCCTTAATCTTTTACCCAAAACCTTAAGGCAAACAAGTTTGTTGGGGTTGAAAATCCGATGGCACATGATTGCGTTGAGAAAATAAGAACAGCGAGAAGTCCAGAGGAGGCAGCTCTGATAGGCAGAACAACGCAGAGACAGAAACCTGAACTGGTATGAATAAAGATCCATTGTCCAGTTTCGTGCAAATAGTTTCCACTCGTTCGATGTCTCTCAACTTATAGACTCTTCTCTTTCCATGGCTTATGATCATTCTTTAGGGGATGAGTATTTGTAAAACTGCATTATATGCTCTAATGATTGTTTTAGGTCCGGAGTGATTGGGAAGATGTGAAGATAGAAGTAATGTACATGGCTCTAAAATGCAAATTCTTGACTTATCCTCACTTGAAATCAATGTTGCTTTCGACCGTTGGATCAGTTCTTGTGGAGGCTTCCCACATGATTTATTCTGGGGAGGTGGCCGCGAGGGAGAAGGGCTCAACTATCTTGGTAGACTACTTATGCAGCTTCGTTCTGAATATTTGGGCGAATCCTCTGCTTCAGCTGAAACTACTTCTTCGGCCTGATGAATGATGATAGTCTTTCACAATTATTCCAAAAAGGTATCTCAATAAAATTTAGTTTTCTTCGATTTTGACATTTACATTGTTGTAATTCTTTAACTTATATAACACCATTTGTGTTAACATTATGATCGTTTTCTTAGGCAGTTTGATGCACATTAACTCATACCGAGTATAATTTAAATGGTAACGGTAGAGTTAGATGGAAATAATGTGTTTCCAACGGATTAATTTTTGTTTGCTTTGTTCGGTTTTTTTGAAGAATGTACCAGTTATATTCAATAAGCGAATTAATTTTAGTTTCAACAAGACGATTCGAATGCTATTCGGTTCGGTCCGAATCAGTGAGAATTCCAAAGCTTATATGAACACCTTTCCTAAGGAAGACAATAGGTGGTCACGAACATCTTGAGAAAAAACCAGACACTAGGTGGTCACGAAGACTAGCTGGTGACGACGTAAGAATGTCAACATAAAAGCAAAACTCTGAAAGTCACATATTCACCGGAGTTATATCTAATACAAATATAAAAATATGTATCATATACAATCATTTAGTAACATAAACAAAGATTATTGTAAGAGTTTGCGTATACTTGAAACTACAAGAGTAGAAACTGAGCTAAAAGCACATGGAAGGTTACTTTAACATTGGAAAAACACTTCTTCTTCTTCTTCCTTTTAAGTCACTTTTTCCCTCCTCTTTTTTCATTTTGACATTTTTTTCTTTATATTTTATAATATGTAATGGAATCAATTATAGGCATCTATGTAGATGTTTGATATTATATATATTTTATGATCATTTGTTATCTAAATAAGAATATGATCATGATATCATATGAAATACAATCCCAAGCAAAAGACAACACACATCATCAATGTTCTCCCCTCAATAACAATCACTTGCAAAGTACATACAACACCAAACTCAAATAATAATTCTTTAAAAATAATTATTAACTAATTAATATAACAAATTAAAATCCCTTTAATTAGTTAAGACATCACACCAAGAAATTTCCCAATTCCCCATACAAACCGATAGCCAAGAACT